>SJYC01113863.1:0-26888 GCA_006408675.1 Madoqua kirkii
CGGGGCCGGCGGCCGTGCGCGCCGCAGCCATGGCGGCTCCTCCTCAGCCGCCCTCCGCCGCCGCCGCCGCCGCCGCCGCCGCCACTCCTCCCAGACAAAGGGAGATTTAACCAGGTGGGGAGGGAGGGAGGGCGCGAGCATGGGAGGGGAGAGGGAAGGAGCCAGCCCACTCCCGCCGCCGGCCTCGGGCTGCCCCTGCGCGCCCCCTCCAGATCCGGCCCGCGGCTCCCCTCCCGGCCCCCCCAGCCCCACGCTCAAGTCCACAAGTCCGCCCGCTTCCTGCGCCCGCCGCGGCCCTTCCCGGGGCGCCGCCGCCGCCTACTGTGCGAGGCAGCACAGCCCGGGCCCGGAGGCTGCAGGGTGCCGGTGGGGGCGCCCTGTCCCCTCCCCCGGTCCCTCCTCTCGGCCCTGAAAAGGGTGGGTGGGTGGTCGTCTTAGAGAAGTTTCCAGCGCTAGATTCCTGGGAAATTACGACGGCTCACCAGCGCCTGTGTTTTGCTGTCGCTCCCCCTTTTTCCTGCTCCCTGACTCTTCCCTCCCCTTTCTCCCACTCCTCACTCCTCTGAAGGCCAAAAAGACAAGCAAAACCTGCCGCAGACGAAGGCTTTTGGGATTGTAGCGTCTGCACCTTCAGAAACAGCGCCGAAGCCTTTAAATGCAGTATCTGCGATGTGAGGAAAGGCACCTCCACCAGGTACTTGAAGATCTCTGTTACCTTTTGTTAAAGGACTTTTTTTTTTTTTTTTTAAATCAAGATTGGGGAGAGGGTTGTGAGCTCTACTTTCTGCCCTCTTTCCAACTTGTTGATTACAGCTTTTTCTGCATTTGCGGGTCGGGGGGGGTGATGTGTGGTTTTGATTGTGTGTAATTTCATGTTGGGTGCAAAGCCTCGTGTTCACTGAATGATTTATGGGAGAGAATTTTCCCAGGTTTCGTCTTATTTCAAACAGACGCTGGATTTATTTGACACTTGTATCCATTGGCTTATTGGTATTGGCTCCAAAAGACAGGAAGCAGTACTTTTGCTATGGATTGTAGGACACTGGACCTTTTATTTTTGCCATGTGCAGAATGTTTTTAATTTGCCTATCCTGATTTATTTTTCTCTTCCCTGATTAATTTGGTGGTGGTTGTACAGTAACGGGTTGTGCTTTTCTTGTCTTGAACTGCAGCTGTCTCCTCCCACCCCTTGCACTTGACAATAAATGGTGGGGTTTGATAAAGTGCATTTTTTGAAAGACCGAACTGCCAGTTTGTGTGTGTCTGTGTTTTTTTCTGATTAGCTTATGAGGGACGGTGATGGAGGAGGGATTTTTGGCAAATGTGTAATGAATAGTGTGATTATACTGAAGTTTGTGTTTAGAGCTTTATTATGATGAAAAGAATGTTAAAGGAATTCCTTTTCATTCTAGTGAAGGTAGTAAAGTGTATGGTATCAAAACGAGTTGAACTACTTCAGATTTAACATTTAGATATACTTGAATGAAACCTCAAAGCTGATTTTTTAGTCTTTCTGTCATCTTTTAACTTTTATCTTGTATTTGTTTCGGTGATTTTAGTTTGAAGTTAAACTATTCTTTATATCATTTAATGGGCAGACATTAGGGAGTGTGTGTGTGAAAATAAGATGGAATGAGTGATTTTCCTGTGCATCTTTAAAGTTGATTGCTGAAAGTCTCATTTCATCAGGTACTTGTTTTTGAATTAGTACTCTTCCAACACGACCGTATAGTAGTACTGCACGGTTCTAACTGGATGTTCTTTGACTAAGTGAATGTGTCCTGTTAGGGTTTGGTTGCTTTGTTTATACCTGGGACTAAGTAGGATATTGAGCAGCCTAAAGAATGTAACTGGGATGAATTGGTCCAATTACTGGTAGAACACTTCTGTGAATTTCACTGACTGTAAGTAATGAGACCTTTAAGTAAAAATACTCCAGGGCTAAAAATATTTCCCCATAGGTACTTTTTAAAGTAAATTCATATCAATATTTGGTATTATTATAGAGCAGATTTAGTTAAAAACACCCATTGGGAGCTCAATAGATCTTGTTTTGCTACTTAAAACAGGGAATTCCATCAAATGACATGAAAGTTTAGAAATGTATTTGTTATTTAAAGCAATAGTGATTGTATTTTATTTGAGTAATGTTTTTTTACGTGTAGATCCCTCAGAGGCCAAACCTCTTTATTGTGGTTTTGCTTTGAGTGTTACCGTAGATGATGTTAAAGTAATGACTAGGAAACTCCTAAGAACTTCAGAACTTTACTAGTGAAGAGAAACAAATTTAAAAGTTTACATCCAGTGTATTGCTGGGAATAATTATCTCATAACAAAGTGCATTTCAGTTTCTACATGTGTTAAAAAAAATCTGACTCATCAACTTTTGGAAGCACGTGGAAGGTGTTGATTTTAAAAACAATGTAGATGTTTAAAATTTTTTCAGACCCATAGATGACAACATTAGAATTAGGTTTTTTAAACAAATATATTCTTAATAATGAAAATACAGGAACATGATACTCATCCGTTGTCTTTTTAAGAGTCTGTGATTTTTTGAGGTCTGTGGTTGTCTAGGATTTGAACACAAATTTAAGATATCTGAGGATTTAGATTCTTACCCAACTCATGATACTTTTATATAACTTAATTTCATGTTGGTGGTTGTCAGTATGTTAGAACTAAAAGTCTTTATAAAAGACTGTTCTAAAAGTCATTAATAAGAAGGCAGATAACATTTTGGCCTTTGTATGCTGTAAATGGGTTTCATGTAGAAAGGTGAATTCCACAGGTTTTCGTCCTCTGCTATCCAGTGTGTTAACTGTTGGCTGATTTCTCTGTGATACTAGTTACTACTGCTTTGTCTTTTCCCCGGGTGTTCTTTATTTGTAATTTAATTGATACAGCAAAGGTTTGACATTTGCTGCCTTTTATAGTTTTATTTATTAAAAAATTTTCTTTTGCCACACAGCATGTGGGATCTTAGTTCCTGACCAGGAGTTGAACCTGCACCCCGTACTGTGGAAATGTTAAGTCTTAGCCACTGGATCACTCGGGAAGTCCCACGCCTTGTATAGTTTTAATCAGACGTGGTAGTAGAAAACTTGTTGGGTTTTGGATACTGGGTAATAAGCAAAATTTTTTTTTTATTTTTAGTGTAATTTTTAAGTAATGAAAGGACTTCTAATCTGCTGACTGGTATAGTAATTTGATTTTATTGCTCTGAGCTGATATTTTATAACAGCCTTGACAGTTAGGTAGCTAGTGGTAATTCTGGAGTTTGTTCGTCACTCCTGTCATTATTGTTGCCATCATCTGACAATCAAGTAAGGAAGTCAGCTTTGAATTAATGGTAGTCCAGTAGGATCCAGACTGTATTCTTTGAGAATAGAATTGATATTCTTCAGTTTAATTTGGAAAATACTGTCACTCATCCAAAGAATATTTATTAAATTACTAGGATGTGAACGATTCCTGCTCAAGACATTGAAGACAGGAAGGGGTTTTTTTTTTTAGAAGGTTGGTACGACATGTATAGGAATGACCATAATCCAGATTATAAAGGCTCTAGGAAGAGGTATGCATAAAATGCTACAGGAGGTCTGAGCAATCTGGCTTGGGCATCAATTAGAAGAATTCCCCTCCCTTCAGTTCTTCTGGAGAAGAATTGATTTCTGCAGAATTACCTGCCATCTTTCACTATTATTGCCATGTGTACCAGATAAATTTAATTCTGCAGGTAGAGTCATGAAAGTGATTCAGAAGGTCTTTTCATTTTTAACAGCATAGAGCAGAATGAAAGGTCAGAAGCTCCAAAGGAATCTGTTAAGGGAAGAAAGAAGAAATACTTTGTTGGCTACTTGCAGGTTCAGAGGGCAGTGGAAATCTTTATTTTGGATTTGTTTTGCATCTCTTTAGTTCTTAAATACACTCCTTTTCCCAGCTGTTGCATTCCACTCTTTATTTTTTTTTAAACAGCTTTATTAAGACATACTATAAGATTTACCAGTTGTATAAGTTTTTAATTCAGTGATTTTTGCTAATTTTAAAAATTGACTATACAGCCATCACCACAAACCAGTTTTAGAACATTTCTGTCTCTGTGAATGGCTTCCTTACGCCTGTTCTGTGATACACTTTTAAAAAATTATTTATTTAGTAGTGATTTATTTTTGGCTGTGCTGGTCTTCTAGTTGTAGCAAGTGGGGGTATTCTAGTTGAGGGGCGTGGGCTTCTCATTGTGCTGGCTTCTCTTGTGGAGTCTCTAGGGCTTGTGGGCTTCAGTAGCTGAGGCACCTGCAGCTGAAATGTTCGTTTTCCCACCATGCTGATGTACTCTGAGCTTTTCAAGATAGAAAATAAAGGAGTGTGTATGGAAGGTGGCAGTGAGTGGGAAGAAACACTATCCCTTCCCTAGGTGATAGCCTAAATAGTATTTGCCAGCCCACTTTGCAAACCTCATGAAAGAGGATATCAGCTTTTAAAAGGGAGAAAAGCCCAACAAAACCACAAACTCACAAATTCACCTAACCGTTGTTCTTCTACGTTGAAGTTCTTGAGTACTGGACAGAGTAATAACTTCCTAGATGTCTGGATAAATGTATCTTACTTTTGGTCTTGTTAATTCTCTGAATGCAATTATCTGTAAGTAAATATTGTAAAATAAAAATTACTAGGATACAGCTGCAGCTCTTCTTGATTAGTGGTGCTTTGATAATAGTGCTGCACTGAATACTATCCCCCTGAAAAATGTACTCTATTTAGAGCTTTTACAGACAAGTAAAAGTGAGGTTAGGTGTGTAATAAAATGGTGTGGCCTTAAAGAAAAGAAAAAAAAAGCCTGGTACTCAGGCTATTGAATGGGAATTGGTAGTACTCAGTTGTCTGTGTGTAAAATAGTTGCCTTGTCCAGGAACTCCCTGAATCTTTGCAGTTGTAACTTTGGACATTTTCTCCCCGTAAATTGAGATACTCTGATAACTTCAGAGTCTCTTGACTTGTCATGAAGTTCTTTAGAAGTTTTAGGGGGAAAATACACATATTTAGTGAAACATGAAAAGTTTTCATCTTTGCTGAAAGCTTCAGAGGTGCATCATCCTGTGATACTTTTCAGATAGGAGGACTCCCAGAAAGCTGGAGAGTCTCCACTCTGGCCTCACCTAGAGTAGAGCAGGGCTTCCTTCCCAATAGTTCTGGGTCATCTGCCACCGCGGTTCTGCTTCTTAGGCCACATTGGGGTTTGTGTGTGTGTGTGTTTTAAGTTTTACAATTTTTATTAATATTTGGCTGCCCTGGGTCCTTTGTTGCTATGCTTGAACTTTCTGTAGTTGCAGGGAGTGGGGGACGACTCTCCATGGTGGTGGATTCTCTTGTAGAGCACAGGCTCTAGGGTGCATTAGCTTCAGTAGTTGTAGGATGAGTTTAGTTGCTCTGCGGCATGTGGGGTCTTCCCAGAGCAGGGATTGGACCCGTGTCCCCTGCGTCGGCAGGTGGATGCTCAACCACTGGACCACCAGGACCTCCCCGCACTGGTTTTATTTTAGTGTTTGCCTTTTCATAAAATTTCTCCATAAAGTACATAGAAAATATCCATCTTCCAAATCATCAAACCTTGTTAAATATTTCAGCCTCATAGTTGGTGCAAAAGCGGGTACAGGTTAGAGATTATTCTTAACCCAGAAACGAAGTGATAATTTATTTTGTGTTTGCTGTTACACTGGACTTAACTGATTTATTGTTACTGACTTGATCTTATGTATACTTGGTGACCTTAAAGTATCAATAAATTACCTGGGTAGTTGTGATTGACAAGCTTTTATTGAGTACACAGTCATCTGGGCTCTGTGTACGTGGTGTACAGACAGATGAGATCTTTGTTTTCATGAAGCTTAAAGTACTATGGAGAGGAAAAGAACATAAACAAGTGAACAGAAGAAAAAGATCATTTCAGCTGGAGATCAGTGCTCCAAGGAAATTGGAGCAGGATAGGGAGCCAGAGTGGTGAGAACTGGGTGGAGCAACAGCTTTACAGACAGTATTGAAATGAACACTGGCCTTTTTAGGAAACACTGATGCTGCTTTCTTCTGGAACAAGGGGATAACTTTTTTTTTTTTTTTTGGAGGTTTACCTGTACCAGTTTGCTCATTTGGTTGGGGAAAGCTTATAGAGTTTGAGCCTTTATGCCCAGGCTAATAAACTTTTAGTAAACTTGTAGATGAAAGTCTGGCCAGCTGCCATGCCAGTATTCAGTTCAGTTCAGCCGCTCAGTCGTGTCCGACTCTTTGCGACCCCACGAATTGCAGCACACCGGGCCTCCCTGTTCATTACCATCTCTTGGAGTTCACTTAGACTCATGTCCATTGAGTCCATGATGCTATCCAGCCATCTCATCCTCGGTCGTCCCCTTCTGCTGCCCCGAATCCTTCCTGGCTTCAGAGTCTTTTCCAAAGAGTCAACTCTTCGCATGAGGTGGCCAAAGTACTGGAGTTTCAGCTTTAGCATCATTCCTTCCAAAGAAATCCCAGGGCTGATCTCCTTCAGAATGGACTGGTTGGATCTCCTTGCAGTCCAAGGGACTCTCAAGAGTCTTCTCCAACACCACAGTTCAAAAGCATCAATTCTTTGGTGCTCAGCTTTCTTCACAGTCTAACTCTTTCATCCGTACATGACCACTGGAAAAACCATAGCCTTGACTAGACGGACCTTAGTCGGCAAAGTAATGTCTCTGCTTTTGAATATGCTATCTAGGTTAGTCATAACTTTTCTTCCAAGGAGTAAGCGTCTTCTAATTTCATGGCTGCAGTCACCATCTGCAGTGACCTTGGAGCCCAAAAAATAAAGTCTGACACTGTTTCCACTGTTTCCCCATCTATTTTCCATGGCAGTATATACTGTTGGAATTGACCCTTGAACAACTGGGAGATGAGGGATGCTGATTCCTGTGCCTCTGTGTGTAGTTGGACATTAAAGTGACAGTTGTCCTTTGATGTCCAAAGGGCATTAGTTCTAAGACCTGCCTTGGTGGTGGTGGTTTAGTTGCTAAGTCATGTCCAACTCTTGTGACCCCATGGACTGTAGCCTGCCAGGTTCTTCTGTCCATGGGATTTCCCAGGCAAGAGTACTGGAGTGGGTTGCCATTTCCTTCTACAAGGGATCCCCAGGAATCGAACCCAGGTCTCCTGGATTGCAGGCTGTCTTCAGTTTTGAAGCTGTGAATTCAACCAAACACGGGACGTGCAGTACTGTAGTATGTGTTTATTGAAAAAAATCCATGTATAAGTGGACCTGTGTAGTTCAAACCCATCTTGTTTAAGGGTTAACTGTTCCTCGAATAGGAGATGTTACATGGATTCAGTTATGTGTTATCTTTTCATGCATCATATATTTATTTTGTACTTTCATAGATGCTGAAGAAATTCCAACTAATTTTAAGTAGTTTAGCGAAATAGTTTTTAGCACTAACAAACACAGTAGTTCCTTAGTACTTGAGAAAATAGTGGGTCTCCAGACGTCCTCTTTACAACTTGAACTAAATCATTTTGCAGTCACTGTGGTTCTCATTTGCCCTCTTGCCCCATCGCCAGGGCCTTTTCTCTTTGTGACATCTTTATACTTACTATTATTTGCTCTCCTGGTTTTGTTTTGTTTGTTTGATTGTTTATTTTTAAGTGAACTTTGTAAACTGTAGCATACATACAGAGATGTGCAGAAACCATAATTGTAAGACCTGATAACTTTCACAAAGTAAGCGCACCTGTGTAACTAGCAGCCAGATTAGGAAACAGAATATTAACAGGACCCCAAAAGCCCTTTGGGCCCCCTTTAAGTCACTTCCTCTATCCCAACCCTGTCCTTAACTTCTGACACTGGAGATGAGTTTGCTTGCTTTTAACTTACAGTATGTACACTTCTGGGTCTCGCTTCTTACGCTCATTCTTATATTTGTGAATATTCATGTAGTGTGTGGTTCTTGCTTACTTTACCGGTGCTGTTTTATCGTAAGAATATCTTAAGTGTTTAACTCTGCATGCAGACCTCTAACACATTCTAGAGATAGAATCTCTTCAACTTCTACTCATTACCTACATACTTGAACTCAGCCATCTCCTTCCAGCAGCAGCATAAATCCACATATCATTAGGTGAAAGGAGGAAAACCTGGTATGTGGAACTTTCTAGAGTATATAAAGAGTAAACTTTT
This sequence comes from Madoqua kirkii, assembly GCA_006408675.1. Classification (NCBI taxonomy): domain Eukaryota; kingdom Metazoa; phylum Chordata; class Mammalia; order Artiodactyla; family Bovidae; genus Madoqua; species Madoqua kirkii. Next base: position 8,201 of record SJYC01113863.1, read on the forward strand.
GCCTGTCATGAGTAATACTGTTCATCAATCATTTATTTATATTTCAAGGCTTTGGTTAAATAAACACAAAATTCCTGCTCTGAAGGAACCTAACAAACTTGTTGAAAAGATAAGACTATAAAAAGATGACCAGTGGTTGTGAATGCAAGTGATTTTTTTTAGAGGAGGTGGAGACCCTGTTTTGAGGGGTATTTGGGGGAAGACCTCCTCACTGAACCTGATATGTAAACTATGCCCTTTTGGTTCTTGATATGGAGTTTGTTGTACAATTTGATGCAAGTTAGTTAGTTCTATGCCTTCTCCTTTTTAACTGTTCACACTCATGTCACCTGTACCTTCCCACTTGTCTTTACAGCGTGATAATTCCCAGATACTATTTATTAACTACCTGTCACCACCCCCATGCATGAATACACGTGACAAACAGATCCAACTGGTTCTTGGGCCTCACCACTTGGACAGCTTAGATTATCTCCTGGTTCTCATTGTTCTTAGGGTAAAGTCCAAATCCTTAACCATCACAAAGGGTTTCTGATTTGATCCTTTACTATTTCTTTTAGAGTTGCTGGATGCAGCCTGCCCTCACACCGTTTGCTCCCCATACACAGCACTTGTGTGTTTCATACCGAACTGCCTGGTATTTCCTTGTATGGACCATACTGTCTCATTTCCATACCTCCACACATTCTTTTCCCCTTGGATTTCTTCTCAGATGTGCCTCCTTCCTTAGCTTGGCTGGCTCCTGTTGTCCTTCTAGATGTCTTGGGAAGTTTTTTCCAGTGCCCTACTGTCGTGTATGCCTCTTCATAACATTTGAACCGTAGTTTTCCTTGATTGCCTCTGTTATGTTTTCACCTTTTTGAGGATGTGGTCTTTGTGTGTGTTACAGAACCAGGCGCTCAGTAGGGGTTCAGTAAATGTATATAGAGGAAGACTGGAAATTTGAATCCGAGTTGCCTTTAAAACTGTTCCAGGTAAAGAGTTCTGATACGTACTGTTGCACATTAGGGCTTACGTTTTGTCTGTAAAGTTATTGAATTAGGGGAAATTTGTCTTTATAAAGTATGTCGTTAAGAAGTAGTATTCTCTTTTTCTGGTTTTGTTTGCTAAACATGTTCTAGAAATTAAACACAGACTGGAACCTTGGAGACCCTGGCCTGTGCATTTAAAGTACTTCCTGGAGTGGTTTTGGGCTTCAGAGTTTCAGTGCACTTACCTAAACAATAACTGTGACCATTCTTCTTCTCTTTTTGTTGAGCATTTGGTGATTTAAGCTGCCAAAAGTCATATAGAAAAGTCTGAAAATAAAGCAGAGGATCAATCATGTTGTGTAAAACCAATTTTGAGGGGTGTTAAGGAACTAGGTAGCAGTCCATGGGATTGCAAGAGTCAGACACCACTTAGCGACTAAACAAGGAACTAGGTGAGTGTGCTTGTAAGCTGGCTCCTAAAGGCAGTGTAAAAATGACTACGGAGCATCTTAAGTGTTGTTGAAAATGTTAGGCTATGCTGTCCACTGTGTTAACATACCCATAACTTGATAGTTGCACCTTGTACATGGTGTACATTACTGTTATTTGAATTAATTACTGCTGTTAAGTAGAAGTGTTGACTCATTTATTTATATAGCTATTGTTTCAGTTCTATGCAGTGATTGACACAGATGGATGCCAAAGATGGATTCTCAAGGCATTGCAAATAAACCCCTGTGTAACTCAGAAATCAGAAGTACAGACCTTTTTCAACTTCAAATGGGATTATGTCCAGAACCATCATAAGTTGAAAATACTGAAGGTGAAATACATTTAAAACGCCTAACTTGCCAGATATCACAGCTTGGCTTAGACTACCTTAAACACCTCAAAATGGTTATGATGGCCTACAGTTGGGCAAAATCACCTAACACAAAGCTAATTCTTTAATGAACTGTTGAATGTCTCATGTAATGTTTGAATACTGTACTGAAAGTGAAAAACAGGATGGTTGTCTGGGCACAGAATGGTTGTAAGTGCATCAGTTGTTTGTCTTGCCAATTGCTGGCTGTTAGGGAGCTCTGGGGCCTGCCCTCTGCCCAGCATCACCAAGAGTTCTGGACCCCATGCCTCTGGCCCAAGAAAAGATCAGAATTTGAAGTGTGGTTTCTACTGACTGTGTACCATTTGCCCCATCGTAAAGTCAAAAAATCCCAAGTTGTGAGGTATCATACTGAAATTTTTATTTTTAAATATAATTAGACCTTTATTGCTCCTCACCTTTCCTTCCTCAGTCAATTTAGAAAATCTCTGTAGGTTATTCTTTGATTGGGAAAAGAAGCTAGGAAGGAGTATGTGAAAGAAGCATCTTAAAACTTATTTATAACATTTTCTCTATAATTTGAGATCATTAGCAATACAATTGAAGAGAACACTTCAAAAGCCTTTGGAAGGGACAAGAAATTAAGGGTGATGAAGGATGCAAGTTTCATCAACTTATTGGGTCTTAAAATATCATATGTGTGGTGGTTAATTGGAGAAAACAAACTTGGTGACTGCTTTCTAAGAACAGATATGATTTCATATGTAGGCTCTCAGTTTTTGATTAAGTAGGTCTGGGGTAGCGTTGCATTTCTTAAAAGTTCCAAGGTGATGTTGATGCTGCAGGTCTAGGGAGCATACTTTGAAAACTGGTTTCAGTTCAGTTCAGTGGCTCAGTCGTGTTAGACTCTTTGCAACTCCATGGATCGCAGCACACCAGGCCTCCCTGTCCATCACCAACTCCCGGACCCAAACTCAGGTCCATTGAGTCCGTGATACCATCCAGCCATCTCATCCTCTGTTGTCCCCTTCTCCTCCTGCCCCCATTCCCTCCCAGCATCAGGGTCTTTTCCAACGAGTCAACTCTTCGCATAAGGTGGCCAAAGTACTGGAGTTTCAGCTTTAGCATCAGTCCTTCCAAAGAACACCCAGGACTGATGTCCTTTAGAATGGACTAGTTGGATCTCCCTGCAGTCCAAAGAGTAAGCATCTTTTAATTTCATGGCTACAATCATTCTCCTTTAAAGAGAAACCACCCAGTCCTCATGAAGATGATTGTTTTTGATGTTTGTTACAGAAAAATTGTGTCTTGGCATTTAAAGTGAACTTAAGTAAGTGATAACATTGTAAGAAGCATATTTTTAATCCGGAGCTGGCGTTAGTGTCGATTCCCTCACATTGTGTGGAATATAGGAGTACTGATAAGTTGGGGGACCATATCAAGTAAACTAGTTTATTTTTTGCATCCTAAAATCAGTGATTATCTTACATTACTAACACTTGGGTTGAATTTCACATATGTTTATTTAAACTCGTCTTTCTTTGCACCATAAGTCAGAGAGACAGAACCAGGTCTTAAAATCAATACACCAACATTCCAGTAAAATGTTGGCAAAGAATGTGAACAGATAATTTATGAAACTACTACAAATTAAGTCAGGAAATGTGGGAAATGTATACAACCTTCCCATTATTCAAATATATACCAAACAAGATAATGTCTTTTGCAAGTAAAAAATTAAAGATGGAAAAAGATATTTTAGTGAGACTAGGACGTGAACATTCTCACAGACCATTGGTGAGTGGTGTGTATGTTGATTTAAGTTTTTTGAAGGTCATTATGGCATTTGGTAGCCACATGCCTTTAAAATATTCGTATCTCATTACCCAATAATTTATCATAGATGAATTTATGTGATCTGTATGCAAAAATGTTTGTGTATGTATACTAATAACATTTTAACAATAATGAAGTTACCTGTGTGGGAATCGGCATGGAATTGTTAGAAACCGTCAAATAGCTATAAATATTTTGCATCTCTTAAAATGTTTTGAGATCTCTCATACACTGGTGGTGGGAATGTAGAATGTACAACTACTCTGAAAAAACTTTGGGCAGGTTTTTTTTTTTTTTTTTACAAAACTAGACATTTGACTCCTGGACGTTTATCCCAGGGAAATTAAAACTTACATTCACACAAAATCTGTTCACAAGTGTCCATGGCAGCTTTACTTGTAATAGATTGAAATAGGAAAGAAAAGTGTCTTTCAGAATGGTGCATCTGTACCATGGACTATTACTCAGTTCTTAAAAAGGAGCAAACTGTGTATGCATATAACTGGCATGGATATCAAAGGGCCCTTGTGCTGAGAGAAGAAAGCCAGTCTCCAAAGGTCACCTATTGTAGGATGCTATTAACATTCTTGAAATACAGAATTAATGGTTGTCAGGCATTAAGGATGATGGAGAAAGGAGGGAGATTGATGTGACTGTAAATGGGATAGCAAGAGGGAGATACTTGTAATGATGAAATAGATCTGAATCTTGATGGTAGTGATGGCTTCGTGAATCCACATGTGTGATGAGATGGCATAGAACTGTTTACATGTATTACACCAATGTAAATTTCTTGGCTTGATACTGTACTATAATCAAGAAGATGCAGTTTTGAGGAAATTAGGTAAGGTGTATATAGGACCTTGTACTATTTTTCCCACTTCCTATGAATATATAATTACCTCTAAATAAAAATTTAACTCAGCATTAAAAAAACTAAGATCATGGCATCCATTCCCATCACTTTATGGCAAATAGAAGGGGGAAAGTGGCAGCAGTAATAGATTTTATTTTCTTGGGCTCCAAAATCAACTCAATGGACATGAATTTGAGCAAACACCAGGAGATAGTGAAGGACAGAGGAGCCTAGCATGCTGCAGTTCATGGGACCACAAAGAGTTGTACATGACTTAGTGACTGAACAACAACAAAAATTTAAGAAAAAAAATTAGATATAATATGTAATAGAAAATGCTCTTAATTTATTAGAGAAAGCAAGTTATAAATGGTAAACAGTGTATCCCACGTTAAATATTATTTCATGTGATTTCATCTGCTATACATACCTAGAAGTAATGACTGATCAAAATATTGTTTGGTGGGATGATGGGATTTTTTTCTGTGTGTGCTTTTCTGTAGTATTAATGAGCCAGTATGAGTTTTGTAGTTGGAAAAACCAATGTTCATGATAGAAAATTTTAAAAATAATTATCTAATTCTAGAAATTGCAATTTAAATAAGCAAAATCATACTTTGGGTTAAGGAGGTTTAAAGTTCTGTTTATTGATTACACTAACTTAGTGGGGTTCTTGATGTTTGTTTTTATTTATTTGCTAATTCTGTCTGCTGGTCTTTGTTGCTGCATAGGCTTTCTGTAGCTGTGGAAGCGTGGATTGCTCTCTAGTTGCGATACACAAGCTTCTGATTGCGGTGCTTCTCCCGTTGTGGAGCACAGGTGCTCGGGCATGCAGGCTTTAGTAGTTGCAGCTGCAGGACTCTAGGGCACAGGGTCAGTACACACTTAAGCACATGGGCCTAATTGCCCCACCACATGTGGCATCTTCTTGGATCAGAGATCAAACCAGTGTCTCCTGCATTGACAGGTGGATTCTTTACTACTGAGCCTCCAGGGAAGCCCTGGTTAAACTAACTTAGTATTAAAACAGCTGCTAGGATGGGAAAATACCTGTATACTCTAAAACATACTGTGTTTATAAATTTAAAGTTGTCTTGTGCTCTTGTTGTATAACATTGCTTATATGTGGCATCTAGAAAAATAGTACAGATGAACTTACATGCAAAGGAGAAATAGAGATACAGACATAGAGAACAGACTGGTTACCAAGGAGATACGGGATCAACTGGAATATTGGGACTGATGCATACACACTGCTGTGTATAAAATAGATAGCTAATGAGAACCTACTGAATAGCACAGGGAACTCCACTCAGTGCTCTGTGTTGACCAAAATGGGAAGGAAATCCAAAAAGGGGGTGGGGGGAATCCATTGGATTGGCCAAAAAGGTTGTTTAGATTTTTCCTAGCATGGTACAGAAAAACTTAAATGACCTTTTCTGCCAACCCAATTTGTGTATGTTAGCAGATTTTCTTTGCTGTACAGCAGTAACTAACACAGTATTGTAAAGCAACTGTATTCCAATAAAAATTTAAAAATTAAAACATTTAATAAACTGTGCTCTTTTGATTCACAAAATCCTTTATGATATTCTCAGTCAGTTTTGTCCAGAATATGCATTATAAGCCACAAGTAATTTTAAACTTTCTAGTAGCAACAGTAAATAAAATTAGGTGAAATTAGTTTTAGAATATATTTTATTTAATCCATTATGTCCAAATCATGATTTCAGCTTGTAATCAATATAAAATTGCAGTGAGATACTTTACATTCTTTTTTCATACTAGGTGTTCAAAATCCGTTGTGTATTTTACAGCACAAGTCAATTCAGACTAGCCGTGTTGCAAATACTCAATAGCCACAAGTCCCTCGTGGCTCTTATATTGGCGAGTAGTAACAGTAGGAGCTGAAAGTCAGGGCCTTGGCATCAGACCTAAGTTTGAGTAACATCATCTCTGTCATATGCAATATTGAGACCTTGGGTGTGTTAATAGATTGTGTATTAAACGACTAACCATTCTAAAGGCACAGCTGATTTCTTAGGATTATTACTAGTGAATAAATATGTAAGAAGTATATGAGATAATCTTTGGTTCCATAATTAAAGTTTTGGGCACTAACTTTTAAATTATGGCTGAATGAATGGACAGATATTTGAGAATTTATGTGCAAAATACTGCATGAGGCACTCAAACATTTGGACTGTAAGTTCTAAGATGACATCTTCAAATACAGTGTATTTGCATAGTACTTTACATTTTGCATGCCAGTTTTATGTCTGTTTTCCCTGTGCAGTACTCAGAGCAATCCTGAGAGGTAGTTGTTATTCCAGCTTTCACTGTTGAAGAAACTGAGACTCAGAAAAGTGAAATAACTTAATTTCATACCCAAGTTAGTAGAATAGAAGAAATAGAAAAATGAGTGTAATAAACAGGCAAATATACCAAAGTGTTCTAACTATATTCATTTGATTCTTTCCCTTCCACATTTTCCACCTCAGGGGAGAAACACATCATCCTCATCTAGGGCCTTTAAATTAGGAGAGGGTGGGGACAGAATGTGAGTTGAATAGCTACCTCTCTCGGAATTATCCTGTCTTATTTATTATTAGCTAAATCAGATCACCTATGTTGTAAAAACGCTAATATAAGCCTGTATAGACAAGGTGATATATTTTGCTCGTTGTGATGTTTCTCATAAAGTTGAAGGTTTATTATTCTATCTCTTGGCTAAATATACCCATAAAAATGGGCTAAGAGTATGCTATATGTGCTGACTGCCGTAAAATCATATTCTTTGAAGTGCTGTTTGTCTGAAGTGCTGTTCATCGCTTGACTTACTCAACTCAGAATATTACACAATTCTTTGAAAGAACATTGCATGCCACCATTAAAAGTCAGTGATGAGAGGCAATGAGTTTGTGAACGATTGACTCTCTCGAGGCAGTGGTGCAGTAGAAAGCAGCCGTCTCCTGGGTGTAGTCAGGTGGAGCGTGTATCATCAGGTGTTCAGTTTCTGTGTTATAATATGTAGATTCTCTTTTCACTTTGTACATTGTGGAACTTCTGGTTTCTTCAATTAAATTGAAGTCACAGGACCTCCAATTTGTTGCTATCAAGGCATCTTCACACAATTACTTTGGTGTACATCACTGAAGCATATTTATAAGAAGGGGAATTATGTTTTGGTGCTCAGGACAAGATGATAACTGGGGGAGGTGGGTGAAATGTTCTTTGCCCCTTAGTTTTCTCTTTGCCTTCTCTGTTTTCCTTTGGCTTAGCATGATTTACCTGACAATACCTCTCTTCCTATCTATATTATCTTTTTTTTTTAATTTTTTTTTTTATCGTGGTCAAAGTCACATATGTGTGTGTGTTAGTCGCTCAGTTGTGCTTGACTCTTTGCGACCCCATGGACTGCAGTCCACCAGGTTCCTCTGTCCATGAGATTTTCCAGGCAAGGATACTGGAGTGGGTTGCCATTTCCTTCTCCAGTATATTATCTTTACTGTAGGTTGAGGGCTATAAATCTTTGACAAAGAACCCATCAGAACTCTACAAAAAGAGTCATCATTTCTGATCTTGGCGATACTTAACAGCATGAAATTCTGCTTCAGTGTTTGTTTTCCTTTATTGAGGCGGTGTGAGAATTGTGGGATGTAGCTATTCTGATTGACTTTGGGGATGAAATTTGATATAGTCATGTTTCAAACATTTCTACTATTTTGTCAGGGGCAGTCTAGAATTTCTTACAAGTTTCACTGTACACAGTGTCTGCTGCTACAGTTATATAATTAAAAAATGATATATTGTAATAAAATATACATGTACAGATTTGTGTACAAGGTTGGAATGTAAAACTGGATTGCAGTTAACACTTGAAATACCCTAAAATTCACAGAACTGAATGATGTCTGTGTTTCCTCCAATTTTGAAATGCTGTGATGTATGTCAGTTTGGTAGCTTATAATATAATGACTTAAATATCATGGATGCCAAATACTTGTCTTAAAATATATGGAAAATAATGTATTTGTAATGTCTTAACCCTCCACCCACAAACTATAAAACTGGCTGCACATTTCACAGTCTCTCAATAGGAGTTCTTTATTTGTGAAAACTTTTTGGCATTGTCGAGTTTTTATGTGGCTATGTAGTTTCCTGTTTAAGTTATAGTTAATCTTTTTATTTTTAAATTCTTCATTTATGAGTTAAAAAATCGTTGTCCCTGATTTTGCCAAATAGGTTAAGCTCATTGCAGACTGACCAGAACACTAGATTGAGTTAATCTATTAAGGATCTTTAAGATACGGGCTTCCTGACAGAACACCTAGTGTGGAAGATGATTTTTTTTTTTTTTTGGTAAGTAAAGACAGGGGTACTGTAGCCCTAGGGATATTCTTACTTACTCTGTGTTACAGCATTTAATTAAAACAACAAGTTTATAGAATGGATAGAGAACGAAGTCCTATTGTATAGCTCAGGGAATTATATTTAATAGCCTGTGATAAACTAATGAAAAGAATGTGTATATACACACATATATATAACTGAATCACTTTGCTGTATAGCAGAAATTAACATTGTAAATCAGCTATACCTCGACAAGATGTTGCTGACGCTTTTTTTTTTTTAAAGTTTGTATTATTACTAAAATAGTTAACACTTATATCATACCCCAAGTCAAAGCTGGGTTCTTATAGAACAGTTGTACTTTTGGACTTTATCATGCTTAGCGTTTATTGGACAACTTTATCAAGTGAGCTGCTGCTGCTGCTGCTAAGTCGCTTCAGTCGTGTCCGACTCTGTGCGACCCGTCCCTGGGATTCTCCAGGCAAGAACACTGGAGTGGGTTGCCATTTCCTTCTCCAGTGTATGAAAGTGAAAAGTGAAAGTGAAGTTACTCAGTCGTGTCCAACTCTCAGCGACCCCATGGACTGCTAGGAACTGTAAATGTAACACAGATCCAGAAGGAGCTTCATTAGGGGTAACAGGAAGGACAGTGGGATATAGCTCCTCAAAGACTTTATCAGTTCTGCACTCAATCCAATAATAATGCTGGTAAGGGCCACCATTTAATGTGCATTTAACGTATAGCAGGCCCTGTCATTTCATGCATTGTCTCAGTCAATCTTTACATGGCCATGGTGTGTATATGGTTATATTTCGATTTTTCAGATAATGAATCTTAGAGTTCACATTCCTAATGGAAGTTAAAATAGCAGTAACACTTGACTTGGATCTTCTAACTTCGCAGGATTTCCTTTTGTTTTCTATTAAGTCTTTTCTGAAAATGGCATTGCCATCTATTTTGCCATGCAATCCAAATATATGAGTTTAGACACCCACCTGTAGTAGTCAGATACAGAATTCTGTTGATTTCTCTTTTCTGTTACTATTACCTTAATTTGGATCCTGATTATTTCATGTTTTGTTTAATTATGAACTTAATTAATCACAAGCCTGTGGTTGAGACCTGCACCTGGACCATTGCATTAGCCTTGAGGCTTGTCTGCCAGTTACGCCACAAGTCCAGAAAACATGTAGCTGATGTAGCTTATCTGCTTAGAATTCTTGGTTGTTGCCTTGTTGCCCAAGGAGATATCAACTTGTTTGCTTAAACGTGACGTAGAAGGCCCACCTTGGTTTGGCGCTCTCCTGCCCACCTGCTCATCCATGCCGCATCTTATCATGCGCCTTCCAGTCAAGCTCAGTGTTCCTTCAGCGTGTTCTTTCATGCTATTGTGCTGCCTAATGACTCTGAACAGCTGCCTAGACCCAGCTCCTGTGAACTCTTTGGGGAAACCTTCCTTGATTCTTTTCTTTTGTGATCATTGAAGCACTTCGTATGCATCTATAGCATATCATCATTCTGTACCCGAACCTCTTGTTTGTGTTTGTTCCCCAGTTTTTCTTTTGAAGCTTTCATGAGCATGTACAGTGTGCGTATGGTTACATTTTCAGAGGCAGGTTCTTCTATGCTGTTGCTGTTGTATTCTTCACTGAACCCTCTAGGGTGTAATCCATTTTCCTAATCTCTTTTTTAAAAATTCCTGTTTCCTTTTTACAATACTTGTAGAGTATTGGTTTACCCTCTCTGCACATGTCCATTAAATTAAAAAAAAAAAACAACAACCTTGGTAAGTGACTAGGAAATACTGCCAACTCTAGTTTACTTTCCCCTCTTTAGTTTCTAATTTCACATTTATTCTTTGCGTAGTCTGTTGTTAACTGTTAAGTTAGGTCTCTTGATTTTCTCCCTTTCAAGTTGATACGTGCTTTTCTGCTCACAGTTAAGACAATTGATTGCAAGGTAGAATTCTTCTGTAGTGGTGTCTGTTTTAAAAAGATGATCCTTCCCAGGAGAACTAAAGAATGCTTCCTCTTAAATTCCATTCTGTTTTGTGCTTGCTGCCTTAAGGTTTTAGAAACAGAGTTATCTTGAAAGTTTTATAGAACAGTGACTAGAGGGTCTAGACTCAAAAGTATGGCTGAGGAAGAAAAGGTGAATTAAAATTGACAAGATCAAGAAGTCTTATTTTTCCTAGAAATTTTGCAGCTGTATGGGACTCAGAATGATTGTATTTCTCTTAGCAAAAGGATCTTCAAGAGGTGGACTAGAGAATTTTTTGAATTGCTTAATAATTTAGACATGTTTGAATTTTACCTGTTAGTTTTTCAGGAGTGAAGTCCCAGATCTTTCCCTTATCAGCTGGTAAGCCTCTGAATTTAGTATTTTAAGAATTCTTTGACTTAATAATGAATTTCTTGTGAGAAGATATTTTTCCTGATGCATTATTATGTTTCGACAAAAATGAATTTGTTACATTTTAAATAACCTGTTGGCTAGTAATGAACAGTTAATAACTGGAGCATGAATTCTGAGACTAAATTCTCAGTGAAAATAGAGACTAAAAGTTTCTAAACAGATGTTAACATGGAAACTTAATACCTAGTTTTAGAGGATATTTACAAGCAGGAAATGTCCTATAAAAATTGAATAATTTTAGTATATAGCAACTGGGCTGATGAGTAGAAACTTTTGCTAAACTTAGTATTAGAGTTAATCCTAGTACTTAATCAACATACGCTAACTTGACAAGTCATTGTGATCCTCCATGGTTTTGAAGGTGTATTTTCGAATTAATTCTGTCCGTAACCTGCTCACAGAAAGTTGGTGTGAGGGTATTGCCTTGTTTTTCTCAGTGACTTGTAGAATGCTGAAATGTCCTTTTTAGTTCTGTTTTGCTGTCACCAAAATTTGTTTTGTTTCCACTTAAGTGATTTTGCGAGTAAACAGGTCTTGATTATCTTTTCCCATTTCCCTCTACTTTACGGTCTATATAGTTTTATATAAAATAATACTTCAGAAATTTTTGTTGGTAACTCTTGTTTAAATGTCTATAGAGTAAAATTCAAATTTACATTAGTTTACCTTCTTAGTTGTAGGCAGGATGGTGAAGTGGAAAAACCTTTCACACTCTTACATAATGACAAGTATATCTTGAATACTTTTGTGTCATTTAAACTTTTCAAACCCTGGTGCTAATGGATGAGATTTTCAAGATAGGTCAGAGCTAACTTATAACTTGGCTTATGGTGGTAGCTGCTATGAGTTTCATTTTAAAACTCTTTAATGTGATTGAGTAAACCTGCCTGGATTGTAGAATGTAAGATACAGTATGTAGGGGGGTTTTTGTGTCCTTCGTATTTTTTTCTTTCCTTTAAGGAATTGGCTTTTGAACTTAGAATATTTGTAGTGTGCAGACAAATCAGACTTCTTCTCTAGTCCTGTTCTTGGGTATATAATTTGACCTTCAGTTTAGCAAACATTTGTGGAATGCATTTTATTGCCTGTGAATGAAGACATTTGTAACTCATTCCATTGGCTGTATTTAAAATCAAAGAAACCAGTATTGTTGGCCTCCCCTACTTCTGCCCTGTGAAAGAGTGATGAATGTGGAGTGATGGGGATGCATCAGTTTCCAGTTGTCTTACATGATTTAGAATTTCCTCATCTAACTCCCAAGTTAATTTTAATCATTTTAGTTTCCACCTTTTTATCACTGCTGTCACACACACTCCTGCCTGCCCGGAAAACCCCCCAAATAAAGCACCAGACAAACCCAAGCCCTGGAATTAGACCAAAGAGGCTTATGGCAATGGAAATTAATTAATTAGTACTTTTCTTTGCTTACCTCTGAGTTTTCCAGACTCAGCTGACTAGATAACTGACCTTCAGGTAAATTCAGCCTAGCTCTGTATTGTTCCTTTCATATCTTTTCTTGTGCTGGATATAAAATGGTTTGGACAAGATACTGGTGTGGACATAGAAAAAGAGTAGGATTTCTGTATGTAGGGAATATGAGAAATAGCATAGTGACCCCCAAATCACATGAAGTTGTAAACAAGCCTGATTTATGATCTCTTCCAGTCAATCAGGAAAACCACTCTATGCCTTGGTGAAACTCTGGCAGTGCAAATGGTTTCCTCTGGAGAGATGCATGTTATAATTTATAGGGTGTGTTTTGTGTGTGTGTGAAATGGTAATGAGCATATTGATACTAGATTAACAGCTAAAATATCAGGCTCTACTGCCAGTTAAAATTACTAGGAATGAATATAGAGTATTTTGAAAATACTTAAGAAGTTAGTGAGAAAATAACACTGCTCTACAAGAAGATGAGCTATTTGTAGCATTTCTAGAATGTATCATCAAATAGTACTGAACAGTTAGATTTTTATCTCTTGATTTAAAAGATGATGAACAGTAAAAGTTGTGTAAATTTTGTACACTAACATATAATTTCTGCATAAACTGTTAAACGTAATCCTTTGTATTTATTATTTAAGAGAAACCAAGAAGTATTATACTGCAGTCAGGAAATAAAGCACAACATCTTGTCATTTGTGTTTTTTTTTTTCTCAGTTTTGTTAAGGTGTATTTGGCATATAAAAAACTCCACATTTAAAGAATATAAACTGGGAAACCACCATAAAGAAGATAATGATCGTCTGTTACTACTAAAAATTTCCTCTTGCTCCTTTGTAATTGCTTTTGCTCCTTTTTGTCTCCAGGCAACTGCTAATCTACTTTGTGTCACTGTAGATAGGCTTGCATTTTCTTGAATTTTATCTAATTGTCATCATACACTAAGTATTTCTTTGGGTCTGATTTCTTTGAATTCGCTTGCTTATTTTGAGAGTCGTCTGTGTTTAATACTTTTGACTGCTGAGTAATATTCCATTGGGCGCATATCCCGCTGTTTGTTATCCCTTCACCTGTTGATGGATATTTGAGTTTCCGTTTTCTGACCAAGTCTTGAGTGCAGACTTATGCTTTCACTTCTCGTAGTGCATATCTAGGGGTAAAATCAGTGCGTGTGGTTAACTTATTAATAAGCTTGCAAACCAGCATTTTCAAAGTGATTAGATTATTTTAAATTTCCAAAACTGTGTGAGAGTTTTAGTTGCTCTACATCTTTCCCACTTTGATGTGGTCAGTCTTTTTAATCTTAGAGGACTTCTAATGGGAACTCATTGTGGTTAATTTGTTTCCCTAATAAGGAATGACGTTGAGCATGTTTTCATGTGTTTAGTTGTCATCTGTGTATTTTTTTTAAGTTCTTACTTTCTTTTTTTATCTTTGTTTTAAAATTTAGTTGCTTGACTTACTGAGTTGTGAGGAGTTCTTTATTCTTGATTTGGATATATGTTTTGAAAGTGTTGAAGAGAAGATTTACTACTATTGATGAAGTTTTAATTTCCTTTTTCTTTTATAATCTTTGTGTGATTTAAAAAATCTTTGCCAAACATTATCACTGTAGTTTTCTCAGGTCATATTCTAGAAGCTTTATAGTTACACTGTCTACACTTAAGTGTTATTATTCTCTTCATCTCTTCCACTATTGATGTTATCTTTGGAAGTCTGTGGTTTGGTTGCTTGACAGGTTGCTTCTTATTTGAAATGAGGGATTCAGGGTGTAACTTGCTTTCTCTTGACATGTTTCTGTTCTTGAACCCATCTAATTTCCCTCAGTGGGAAGCATGTAAAAGAGATTAGTGTACCTTTTTTTTTTTTTTTTAAGCTACTATCTGTATGATATCCACTTCTTTTCCCTTTGTAAGATGTCCTTTGTTTTTGAATCCTTTCATATTGATCATTCTTCTTGATGACTTTAAAAAAGTCCAAAACGCAGTACTTGGATGCAGCGTCAAAAACAACAGAATGATCTGTTTGTCTCCAAGGCAGACCATTCAATATCACAGTTATCCAAGTCTATGCCCCAACCAGTAACGCTGAAGAAGCTGAAGTTGAATGGTTTTATGAAGACTTACAAAATCTTTTAGAACTAACACCCAAAAAAGATGTCCTTTTCATTATAGAGGACTGGAATGCAAAAGTAGGAAGTCAAGAAACACCTGGAGTAACAGGCAAATTTGGCCTTTGAATGCAGAATGAAGCAGGGCAAAGGCTAATAGAGTTTTGCCAAGAAAATGCATGGTCATAGCAAACACCCTCTTCCAACAACACAAGAAAAGACTCTACACATGGACATCACCAGATGGTCAACACCAAAATCAGATTGATTATATTCTTTGCAGCCAAAGATGGAGAAGCTCTATACAGTCAATGAAAACAAGACCAGGAGCTGACTGTGGCTCAGATCATGAACTCCTTATTACCAAATTCAGACTCAAATTGAAGAAAATAGGGAAAACCACTAGACCATTCAGGTATGACCTAAATCAAATCCCTTACAATGGAAGTGAGAAATAGATGTAAGGGCCTAGATCTGATAGATGAGTGCCTGATGAACTATGGATGGAGGTTTGTGACATTGTATAGGAGACAGGGATCAAGACCATCCCCATGGAAAAGAAATGCAAAAAAATTTGAAGAGCTAAATTATATTATGTTTTAGAAATGATTTTGTGACTTCTTTTTTCTCTAATTCCCTTGATTGCTCTAGAGAATGGTTATTTTTAAAAGCTTTAGACTTTTCTTTGCATTCATTTCTCATTTAGAGTTTGAAATGATATGATCAGATACATCTGCTTTAAGAAAGTGCATTCAAATCACAATCTGGGTGGATGGGTTTGAAGTATTTTTTTTTTTTAAGTAGAAAACACTTTATTAACTAAAGTTCCTATCCATGGTAATATTTTAAATGTGTATGAGAGTAAAGAGACTACGTTAGCTTTGTAGCAGCTGGTATGACAAAGTCTATGTAGGGACAGACCAGCCTTGTTGAAAGAGGCTTTGACAACAACACCAGGGCGTATGAGTAAAAGTCTGGAATCTCAGGTAAAACTTGTGCCCAGGTTTCGTGCAAAGAAGAGAGCATCTCTAAAAAAATGCAGAATGAATGAAATAAGTGGTAAAACAGTCAGTCTGTGGGACAGCCTGGTGCAATAGTTTTCAAACTATAAGTCATCCTCATTAGTGGGTCATAGGCTCAATTAATAGATGAAGATGAGT
Source organism: Madoqua kirkii (assembly GCA_006408675.1). NCBI lineage: Eukaryota > Metazoa > Chordata > Mammalia > Artiodactyla > Bovidae > Madoqua > Madoqua kirkii. Next base: position 24,169 of record SJYC01113863.1, read on the forward strand.
CATAATTAAAAAATAAAAAAGAAAATATCACAGCATGACATGTAATAAAGATGAAAATTGTTTTTAGGAAATATTTAGGAAATATTTACATATCATATATCATAATGATTAAGTATTATTTTGTAAAGTGTTTGTTCAATCTTATGTATATCCATAATGGGTAAATATATTTATTGTTTATAAAATCTTGGTTAAAATAAATTACTAACAATGATCTAAAGGGAAAAGGAATTTGTATTAATGGCAAAATAAGGGTTTATTTCGGGGAAGAATAGGGCTTCCCTGGGCCGAGAAGATCTGCTGGAGAAGGGATAGGCTATCCACTCCAGTATTCTTGGGCTACCCTTTTGTGGCCCAGCTGGTAAAGAATTCGCCTGCAGTGTGGGAGATTTAGGTTTGATCACTGGGTTGGGAAGATCCCCTTGAGAAGGAAAGACTATTTACTCCAGTATTCTGGCCTGGAGAATTCCACGGACTGTATAGTCCATGGGGTGGTAAAGAGTCAGACAAGAGTGAGCAACTTTCACTTCACTTGGGGAAGAATAAAACCAGTAGTTTTCAAATCCAGTTCATCACATTGCTTAAACTTGAGTAAATTCTACTTTGTTTACAAATACTTTCATGCAAATGACATTTTTCATTTGGAAATATATATATTTTAAATTTTAAATATTTTGAATATTTTTCATATATCCTTATAAGAGACATACCTCAATCAAATTTTTGATTCATTTAAGTATATTATCTCGGAGAAGGTAATGGCACCCCACTCCAGTACTCTTACCTGGAGGATCCCATGGATAGAGGAGACTGCAGTCCATGGGGTCGCTAAGAGTCAGACATGACTGAGCGACTTCACTTTCAATTTTCACTTTCATGCACTAGAGAAGGAAATGGCAATCCACTCCAGTATTCTTGCCTGGAGAATCGCAGGGACGGGAGAGCCTGGTGGGCTGCCGTCTATGGGGTTGCGCAGAGTCAGACTCGACTGAAGTGACTTAGCAGCAGCAGCAAGTATATTATCTTCAGTTCAGAAACATAAAATTCAAATAGTTATATTAGGAATGAACAGGAACTTAGACACTCATAGTTATATCATTAAATTGTCAATTTGATATTGAATTTCCTCACTTGAAATGAAATGTATAATTAATTGAATGTGTAATATCAGATCCAACTCTGTAAATCATTTTATTTTTAATAAAATTGTCAACATGTGCTGAATTTTATGTGCTCTCAGAAAGACTGTCACAGTTCATACTTTCTTATAGTTGACAATGCTGTATTGTATGTTGAAAATTATTAAAAGTGTAGAGTTTTTAATGTTTTTTTAATTGAAATATAATTGACTTATCTTAGTTTCAGGTGTATGACATAAGAATTTGATATTTTTCTACCTTACAAATTAATCACCATAAGCCCAGTGTATATATGTCACAAAGTTATGAACAGTTTAATTAACCATTCTCCTAGTGTTGAACATCACACCACTGTGACTCATCAGTTTCATAGCTGCTTAAGTTTATACTTCTTAAGTTCTCTCACCTATTTCATGCAAGTCTTTAACCCAGTTTGTGTTTATTTTTGTATAGTATATGATAAAGTAATCCAATTTGTTTCTTTTACATGTAGCTGCCCAGTTATTCCAGGACTATTTATTGAAAAAGTTGTCTTTTCCCCATTGTATAGTCTTGCCTCCTTTGTTGTAGGCATATAAATGGGGGTTAATTTCTGAATTTTCTTTTCCATTTCTTTGATCTGTGTGTCTGTTTTATGTCAGCATCATACTGTTTTGATTACTGTAGTTTTGTAGTACAGTTTGAAGTTAGGGAGCATGATACCTCTAGCTCTGTTCTTTCTCAAGATAATTTTAGCTATTCGGAGTCTTGTGTTTCCATAAAATTTTAGAATTTTTTTATAGAGTTGTGGAAAATAGTATTAAAATAAGGGTTGCACTGAACCTGTGATTACCTTGCATATGCATATGCCCTTTTAACAGTATTAATTCTTCTAGTCCATAGGTATGACATATCCGCCCATTTGTTTGTGTTATCTTCAATTTCTTTCACCAGTGTTTTATAGTAGTATTTCAGATGGATTGAGTTGCTTAAAGATATTGAACCATCCTTGCATCCCTGGGATAAATCCTACTTGATCATGGTGTTTAATCCTTTCAATCTATTGTTGAATTTGTTTTGGTAATATTTTTCTAAAGGTTTTTACTTTTATGTTCATCAGTGATATTGCCTTGTATTTTTCTTTTTTTATGTGGTATCTTTGTTTGGTTTTGGTATCAGAGTGGTACCAGCCTCCTGGAGTCAGTTTGGGAGCATTCTTTCCTCTTCAATTTTTGGAGTAGTTTCAGAATGATAGGACTTAATTATTTCTTAAATGCATGGTACAATTCACTTGTGAAACTACTTTTCTTGAACTTTTGTTTATTGGAAGTTTCTGAAACAATAATTTGTTTCATTACTGGGTAATTTATTTGTTCATATTTTCAATTTTTGTTGATTCAGTATTGAGTGTATATTTCTAGAAATTTACCCATTTATTATAGGTTATCTATTTTATTGGAATATAACTGTAATAATCTCTTATGATCCTTTGTGTTTCTGTGGTGTCAGTGGTAACTTCTCCTTTTTAATTTCCAATTTTTTTTGTTCCTTTCTTTTTTTTTCCTGATGAAGGTTTATAAATTTTGTTTATCTTTTCAAAGA
>SJYC01113864.1:0-38845 GCA_006408675.1 Madoqua kirkii
GGTGTGTAATTGCTCATAGTAGTTTCTTATGATCCTTTGTATTTCTGTGGTACTGGTTATAATGTTTCTTTTTTTTTTAATTTCTCTTTTGATTTATTTACATCTTCTTTCTTTTGTCTGGGTAAGTCCAGATAAAGGTTTGTCTATTTTATCTTTTCAAAAAAATCTCTTAGTTTTCATCTTTTCTACTTTTTTTCTAGTCTCTGTTTCATTTATTTCCACTCTGATATTTAGTATTTATTTTCTTCTACTTATTCTGGGTTTGATCTGTTCTTTTTCTAGTTCCTTGGGTGTAAGTTTAGCTTGTTTATTTGAAATTTTTCTTATTTCCTAACATAGGCCCTGTAATCACTATAAACTTCCCTCTGTGGAAGTTTCTGTTTTCTCTGTGTCCTGTTGATTTTGAGATATTGTGTTTCCAAATTCATTTGTCTCCAGGTAATTTTAAATTTCTTCATTTCTTTCTGACCCATTGTTTTTTCAATGTTTAGCTTCCATGTGTTTGTATTTTTTGGCAGTTAGCTTTTATTCCTATAGTTGATTTTTAGTCTCAATGTGTGTTGGAAGAGATGCTTGATATGATTTCAGTTTTCTTCAAATTACTGAGATTTGGAAAAAGAATTTCATTCCCTCCAATTGCAAGAAAACATTTTTTTTAATTGAATGAAACTTTTAAAATGGTCTATACTGCAGCCTTTGGAAATTTCGTTTTTCTCAACAATAACACTAAAATATATTTGCACAAAAATAATTCTTGTAGTGGAAAGACAAAGCAATCTGTCTTTGGACATCCACTTCATCACCAGTGTATCACTCTTTTTCTGCAATGTTTTAAACCACATTAAAAGAAATCACAGTGCAATATACTGTGATTCTAGACTTACTTCTGTGTATAACATCATATTCTGAGATATATATATATATATAAAATATCCTTTGTAATCAATGATCATCCACATAAAATGAGTTTCTTGCATTTTAAATATGAAGATAATAGTTTACTGTTTTGATGCATTTTAGCTACATCCTTAGGACCCAAGTATATAGTGTAGGTTCTTAACATTATGGAATATCCATTTTTAAGGGATAAAAATAATTCTAATAGCTCTATTACTTATGAATAGTTTGGGCCTGCCAGAAATCCAGCTGTGTAACCATAGAAACCTCATTGGCCTAGATGTGATGTCACCATCCAATGAAGCTAAAATTCAACCATTCTGTTATAAACTATTAATAAAAATAAATATTTAATCATCTAATTATTGGTTACAGATAACACTTTCCCAGTGCTTTACTCTAAGGAGTTTAAAAAAAAAACTTTAAATATAATTGGTCAATACCAGTGAGTTGGGGTGGGGGGTATTTGCTGGAATGCGAAATTTATTTTATTTTTAAAAACAATGCAGCAAATGACTTCTGAAAATATATTCTGGTGACAAAACTATCTTTTTTTTTTTTTTACAGAGTATTCTGTGTTTTAATTATTGTTAGGACAGAAAGTTGACTTGCATGAGGGAGCAGAAGCCTTAACTGCATGACTGATATTTTATTGTTCTTTTGTCTTTTTTTTTTAAGTATAAATTTATTTATTTTAATTGGAGGTTAATTACTTCACATCATGTTGATGTATGACAAAACTATCTTAATGATGCCTCAAAGAACTAAGTACAACTTGCTAAATAAGGCCTGTGCATCTCATCCTAATGACAGAAAGGGGGTTGGGACTTGTAGTCATTATGTTCAAAGAGCAAAACTCAGAGGATGCAATCATAAAGAGACTTTATTTTTTATACAACTCTCCTTTTAATCTTAATCTTACACTAAAGGATGCTAGTTTGTCTTCTGCATTTAAATGATATGCAGAGTAGGCCTCATAACTTAGATAATAAAAGTCCCATATTCACTTCTCATCACAAAAATTCTCCGTTCAGTAATTAAATGTCTAATCCAGTGTAATAATAGAAAACTTTAAATTTTGATTATGCTTAAAACTCCTATTTACCTTAAAGAGTACCTGGTAAAGGTAGGTGTTTGAAGTCTGACTAGGAGATGAATTAAACAGCCTTATCCTCTGCTAGTAATATCTCCTCAACCAATCACTGCTGCATAGTTTGGGAGGGAGAAATAGCAAGAGAACAGGTTTTATTTGATTGATACTGGTGAACTGATATCAATCCTCTGGGAAGCTACCAGGACCAAAGTTGACATTTACTCTTGGGGAACTTTCACAGATTCAAGGAGACTTTCACCATGCCCCTTCAAGGTGATGCATCTTCCTCATCTAGTTGCTTGTTTCTTACATCATCCCTGGGCATCTGGAAATATTTCCAATCTCTTTCTGCTAAGATCTCCTAGCCATCTAGATCCCGCTTCTTAGCAAACATGAGAAAAATACAACCTTTTTTCTCTTTTATGTGATAAATATCTTGTCTACAGAAATCATGGTACCCTGATGTTCAAGCTGGTTTAGAAAAGGTGTAGGAACCAGAGATCAAATTGCCAACATCCGCTAGATCATGAAAAAGGCAAGAGAGTTCCAGAAAAACATCTACTTCTGCTTTATTGTCTATGCCAAAGCCTTTGACTGTGTGGATCACAATAAACTGTGGAAAATTCTGAGAGAGATGGGAATACCAGACCACCTGACTTGCCTTTTGAGAAATCTGTATGCAGGTCAGGAAGCAACAGTTAGAACTGGACATGGAACAACAGACTGGTTCCAAATAGGAAAAGGAGTACGTCAAGGCTGTATACTGTCACCTGCTTACTTAACTTATCTGCAGAGTACATCATGAGAAATGCTGGACTGGAAGAAACACAAGCTGGAATCAAGATTGCCAGAAGAAATATCAATAACCTCAGATATGCAGATGACACTACCCTTATGGCAGAAAGTGAAGAGGAACTAAAGAGCCTCTTGATGAAAGTGAAAAGGAAAGCAAAAAAGTTGGTTTAAAGCTCAACATTCAGAAAACAAAGATACTGGACTAGAAGAAACACAAGCTAGAATCAAGATCGCCGGGAGAAATATCAATAACCTCAGATGTGCAGGTGATACCACCCTTAGGGCAGAAAGTGAAGAGGAACTAAAGAGCCTCTTGATGAAAGTGAAAGAGTAGAGCGAGTAAGTTGGTTTAAAGCTCAACATTCAGAAAACTAAGATCATGGCATCCGATCCCATCACTTCACGGGAAAGAGATGGAGAAACAGTGGTAACAGTGTCAGACTTTATTTTTTGGGGCTCCAAAATCACTGCAGATGGTGACTGCAGCCATGAAATTAAAAGACGCTTAGTCCTTGGAAGAAAAGTTATGACCAACCTAGATAGCATATTCAAAGGCAGAGACATTACTTTGCCGACTAAGGTCCGTCTAGTCAAGGCTATGGTTTTTCCAGTGGTCATGTATGGATGTGAGAGTTGGACTGTGAAGAAGTCTGAGCGCCAAAGAATTGATGCTTTTGAACTGTGGTGTTGGAGAAGACTCTTGAGAGTCCCTTGGACTGCAAGGAGATCCAACCAGTCCGTTCTAAAGGAGATCAACCCTGGGATTTCTTTGGAAGGAATGATGCTAAAGCTGAAACTCCAGTACTTTGGCCACCTCATGCGAAGAGTTGACTCATTGGAAAAGACTCTGATGCCGGGAAGGATTGGGGGCAGGAGGAGAAGGGGGCAACAGAAGATGAGATGACTGAATGGCATCACTGACTTGATAAACGTGAGTCTGAGTGAACTCCAGGAGATGGTAATGGACAGGGAGGCCTGGCGTGCTGCAGCTCATTGGGTCGCAAAGAGTCGGACACAACTGAGTGACTAAACTGAACTGGCTGCTCTGGATCTTAGTTGTAGCACATGGGATCTTTGATCTTTATTGCAGCAGTGGGATCTTTAAGTGCAGCATATGAACTCTTAGTTGCAGCATGTAGGATTTAGTTCCCTGACCAGGGATTGAACCCAGGCCCCCTGCATTGGAAGCACAGTCTTAACCACTGGACCACCAGGGAAGTCCCCTTGATGACTTTATTTATAAGCAGTTGTGCAACAGGTGGAATACTTTTACAGATGTAGAATGCTTTACTTCTCTTTTTGGAGGTCATCAGATTGTACATTTCTTTGCATTAGAAACATACTGTCTAGAAATATGGACCATTAGAAACATGCTCTCTAGAAGTAGGGACAGCTCACCTTGTCTTGTAGAGTTGATGTTTGATGAAGCTGCTTATATGAGACGCCTCATCAGAAGGCCATGTACAAGGACATGATGAAAGGAGTTTCTGAATGGAGAACTGAAATGATTTAAATGTTTTGGAGAAAATACTTAAGAAAATATATGAGAATTTTTTAAAAGTTAGGTTTGTTGTGGTATTTGTATATAGTAGTATCAGAACTTTTCATGTATATATGTGAACTTGCTTTTATAATTACAATCAAGGGAAAGATTATTTCCATCATCCCAAAAGCACCATTTAGTACTCACATCAGCAATATAGGAATTCCATTTTGATATGTCCTTCTCAGTAGTTGATGTTGCCAGTTGCTGTTCTGAGTAGTAGGTTGTAGTGGTACTGCATTGTAATTTTTATGTTCATTTCACTAATGAATAAGGATAAGCCTGTTTTCATTTGCTTATGTAATCACCCATGTTTGCCCATTTTAAAGTGTTTTGTTTCTTTGTTACTGAGCTTCTACATTTTTTCATATATCCTGGATAACAGTTCTTTATCAGATAGATATTTTGATAATACACAAAATATTATTATACATCTATATTACATAGATGTGGATTTTGTAAAAAAAATTTTCCTGGTCTGTAGCTTTATATTTTCCTATTGTATCCTTATCGAGGAGGGAGAATGTGAAAGAGTTGGTCAGAAGGTACACACTTCAGTTATAAGGAAGCAGTAGGGATATAATGCACAGCATGATGTAGTTTCCACTGCTTCATGATACACGCTAGTTCCCCCTTATCCATGGGGGATACTTTCCAAGAGCCCTAAAGGATTCCTGCGACTGTGGGTAGATAGTATTGAACCTTTATCGTTGTTCAGTCACTGAGTGTGTCCGACTCTTTGTGACCCCATGGACCAGTCTTCCCTGTCCTTCACCATCTTTCGGAGCTTGCCCGAGCTTGTGTCCATTGAGCCTGTGATGCCATCCAACCGTCTCATCCTCTGTCATCTGCTTCTCCTGACTTCAGTCTTTCCCAGCATCAGGATCTTTTCTAATGAGTAGTTGCTAGTATGTAGAGATTAAATTGATTATTGTATTCACTTATTTTAGTAATTTTTTTGGTATGTTCTTTGGGATTTTCTGCATATGCTGTCATGCAAACTCTGAATAAAGAGTTTTATTTTTTAGTCTTTTTAGAATGTCTGCTTACTCCGTGGGCAAGAACCTCCAGTACAGTGTTGAATAGAAGCCTTAGTTTGCTAGTTTTTTGAAAATTACTCCAGTGAATGAATGTTGCTTTCTTACTGCATTTAGTGAGATACCGGGCTTTCTTTTTGGCGGGGCGTGTGGTGGGGGAGGGTTACTGCATAGCTTGTATGATCTTAGTTTTCTGGACCAGGGATGGAATGTGACTTCTGTAGTGAAAGAGCAGAGTCCTGACCACTAGACTGCCTGGAAAGTCCCAACATACAGTTTGTTTAATCTGTGAACATGGTGAATTGTTTTGATTTTTCAAATAGTAAAACAACTTTGCATTCACAGTATAAAACCCATGTTATTATTTTTATGCATTTCTGGCTTCAGTTTACTAGAAGTTTGTTAACAAGTTTTGGGTCCGTATTTGTGAGAAAGATTGTTCTGTAGTTCTTGTGTTAGACCTTTGTCTAGTTTTAGTGTTCAGATAATGCGGGCCTTTGATATTCTAGATACTGAATTGAAAAATGTTTTTTTTCTGGATGAGATCTGTAGAGTTCTTTTCCAGGAGAGACACTAATGAAATACCTTGGCCTGGAGGGTTTCTTCTGGATTTGTTAATTGCTGTAGGTTATTTAAATACAAATCAGTTAATTTAGTAGATATAGGTCTATTTATATTCTCTTTTCTTAAGTGAGCTTTGATTGGAAAAGTTCCTTGACACACAGTTCGTCTAAGCAGTCAGTCTTAAGCATAAAATTGTTTGCAATTTTCCCCATAAACTTCTAATTTGTAAGACTTTGTAAGAGTTGTAATGATGTCTCTTCTTTCATTCCTGGTAGAGATAATTTTTTTATATTCTTTTTTCCCTGACTTAATATGTCAACCCCTTTCAAAAACGTAACAAACAGCATAATCCTGTAAGTTAATAGAAAGGTACAGAAGAGTAGTAGTAAGTACCTGTGTTCTCTCACCACTCGGTGTCAATAATTGTTTACATTTTTTTGTCTACATTTGCTTTGTGTGTGTTAATCGCTCAAGTTGTGTCCGACTCTTTGTGACCCCCATGGACTGTAGCCTGCCAGTCTCCTCTGGCAGGGGAATTCTCCAGGCAAGAATACGGCAGTGAGTAGCCATTCTCTTCTCTGGAGGATCTTCCTGACCCAGGGATTGAACCTGGGTCTCCTGCATTGCAGGCAGGTTCTTTACTGTCTGAGCCACCAGGGAAGCCCCAAATGTTTAAATAGAGAACATTTAGTTGGAGTTGAAATGCTGAGTACACATGCCACTGTTCCTGAAGCTGTTGTACATCATTCACGTGCATCCTTTGGTATTTAGAATTGATTAAAACCTTTCTTCTTTGGAAAATGTGGGGGAAATGTGCCTAAATGGTGTACCGTATCTCTCCTTTTGCATCTTTTTTTTCAGTTTTGTTTGAGATATATCCATGTTGATAGTAGATCTGACTTGCACATTTTAATTGCTGTGTAGCATTTTATTGGGTAAAATATAGCTTGTCTATTCTTAGATAAGTTGCTTCTCCTTTTTCTTTATTACGGATAGCACTGTTGCAAGCATCTTTGAAAATTTTTCTTGTGATAAGTATGTGAGTTTCTTTAGAAATCTTTAAATGGAATTGATGGATTGTAAGATATGAGCTTCTTCAGTTTTAAGAATCATAGTCATCCCTGGGTATTACCAGGGGATTGTTTCCAGGAACCCATGAATATACTAAACTCTGAGAATACTCAAGTGTCTTAAATAAACTGACATAGTATTTGCATATATCCTACATGCATCCTCCTTTGTACTTCATCTCTAGATTAATTTTAATACCTTATACAAAGTAGACGCTATGTAAATTGTTGCTGTCCCACTGCAAATTGAAGTTTTGGGTCTTGGAACTTTTTGGAAATATTTTCCTTTTTTGCAAGTAGTTTCGGTTAGCAGTTGGTTGAATCGTGAATGTAGAGCCTGCAGATAGAGGGCTGACTGTGTATTAGATTGTCCTCCAGACTCTTTGCCAGCAGCAAAATTCCAGTTTTCCTATATAAGGCATACCTTGTTTTATTGTGCTTCACAGGTAATGCCTTTTTTTTTTCTTTTTTGACAAATGGAATGTTGTGACAATCCTGTGTCAAACAAGTCAGTTGACATTATTTTTCTAAAAGCATATGCTCAGTTTGTGTCTCGTCACATTTTGGTAATTATTGCAGTATTTCAAACTTTTTCATTGTTAAATGATGATTGTGATCTTTGATGATACAAATCAAAGATTTTACTATTGCAGAATTTTATGATGCGCTGAAGACTTAGATGATAGCATTTTTAAGCAATATTTTTAATTAAAGTGTGTATTTTTTCTTAAAGCCCATAACATTTAATAAACTACAGTATAGTGTAAACATACTTTTATATGCACTGGGAAATCAGAAAGTTCATTTGACTCACTTTATTGTTTTGTTCTGGAACTAAACCCAGGATATCTCCAGGGTATGTCTATAATGCCACCAGTGGGATTATCAGATTTAAATTTGAGAGGGGAGAATGGAATCTAGAGGATGGGGAAGAATTTTTCATGGTTTTGATTCACATTTCCTTTGTCAAGAAGGTTAAACATCTTTTCAAATGTTTCTCAGCTATTTGAAACCCATCTATATTTGTTAGCTACTGAAGTGTTGAGAGGGCTTAATCTTCTGAACATGCTTCCCTGAGTTGTAACTTTGAGCTTTGGCATTCCTTTTTTTGTTGCTTCATAGAATGTCTTACGTTTTCTGTCCTTTTGTCTTTAGTTATCTGTTTAGTTCAGGGTGCAAAGGACTGCGTGTGTACCCATTTTGATTATCTTTCTATTATAGTTACCAGGTAATGTTTGTAGTTTTAAATGACTACTTTACAGCTGCTCCTTTCTTCGAAATGGTTAGGAAATCTTATCCACTTCTACCCAATCCTGCCGTTCCTGGCAGCTGTCCATTCCATTTGAAGACTGCATAGTGCCATCAGTAGGTCACCAAGTTCCAGGCACTGAGACTCACAGGCTTTTGTTGTTGCTGTTCTTCAGTTGCTAAGTCATCTCCAACTCTTTGCAACCCCTTGGACTGTAGCAAGCCCGGCTTCCCTGTCTTTCGTCTCCCAGAATTGATTCAAATCCATTGAGTTGAGCCAGTGGAGTTGTCCATATCCAACTATCTCATCCTCTGTCACCCCCTTCTTCCTCAGTCTTTCCCAGCATCAGGGTCTTTTCCAGTGAGTTGGCTCTTTGTCCCAGCTGGCCAAAGTATTGGAGCTTCAGCGTCAGTCCTTCCAGCAAATACTCAGGGTTGATTTCCTTTAGGATTGACTAGTTTGCTCTGCTTGCTGTCCAGGGAACTCTCAAGAGTCTTCTAGCACCATAATTTGAAAGCATCAATTCTTTGGTGCTCAGCCTTCTTTATGGTCCAGCTCTCATATCTGTACCTGACTACTGAAAAAACCATAGCTTTAACTATACTGACCTTTGTCACAGGCTTTTAGTGGGAATAAAAGTGAAAAGATGAAATCAGATTTGCAAAAGACAGGTGGAAGCAGAATGGCAGTTTATGGTGATACTTCTTTATACTAACCAGAATGCCCAGATATCCTTATCAAATGCACTTTGTCACATGCCAGGGTACTAAGAACCCAGGTTAGTGATTTGAACTTATTTATTAAACTTGGAATTTGTAACAAAAGGTGTGTCTGTTTGTGTGCCTTACAGTTTTTTTAAAGACATGGCTTATATACCTTTCTGATAAGAAGATTGTTCTTGTTTTTGGTGAAAATTTTAAGTCTACCTCCAGAAATTGTTTCATGTGACTTGGTGTAGAAGTTTTAAGTGCTGAATTTCTTTCTGCCGAAAGTTAATGATTGATTTTTGATCAAAACTTTTCTTATGGTAAGGAGGCTTATGCCCATAAAAAAGAATAATGCATAGCAAGACTTAAACCTAATACCTCCTCAGAATATGTGATACATTGGTATTGCACAGTAGTAATATATAGTGTGATTTTTAAAAAAAAAACTTAAAAACCTTTATCTAGAAATACATATAGATTCATATGCAGTTTTAAGAAATACTACAGAGAAATTTCATATATCCTTTACCCTGTTTTTCCCAGTGGTAATATCTTATATAACTAATACTACTTTTAGAAAATTAACATTGATACAATCTGTAGACCTTTTTAAGGTTCCTATATTTATACACAGACCCCTTTGTTGGTGGTGGGTGTGAAAGAATTTTGTGTATTTGCTTTTTTATAATATTACCACATATGTAGTTTGTGTGACCACTATCACAGTCAAGGCACAGAATAACCCCATTACAAGAATCGTTTGTGCTACTCTTTACTAGCCATAATTACCACCCGTACCCCAAGCCCCTCTCACAACACTCAGCTGTTCTTCATCTCTATAGAATGTTAAATAAACGGAGTCATACATATGTAATTTTTTGAAATTGGATTTTTTTACTCATCGTAATTCCTTTTGAGATCCATTCAGGTTGTGTGTATCAATAGTTCATTCCTTTTTATTGCTAAGTGGTATTCCATGATATGAATATACCATAATTGTGACATAGACCTGTCAGAGGACATTTGGGTTATTACACTTTGGGGCTATGAACAAATAATTCAGTTCAGTCACTTGGTCGTGTCCGACTCTCTGTGACCCCATGGGCTGCAGTATGCCAGGTCTCTCTGTCTATCACCAACTCCCAGAGCTTACTCAAACTCACATCCATTGAGTTAGTGATGCCATCCAACCATCTCATCCTCTGTCGTCCCCTTTGCCTCCTGCCTTCACTCTTTCCCAACATCAGGGTCTTTTCAAATGAATCAGCTCTTCACAGCAAGTGGCCAAAGTACTGGAGTTTCAACTTCAACATCAGTCCTTCCAATGAATATTCAGGACTGATTTCCTTTAGGATGGACTGATTGGCTCTCCTTGCAGTCCAAGGGACTCTCAAGAGTCTTCTCCAATACCACAGTTCAAAAGCATTAATTCTTCAGCACTCAGCTTTCTTTATAGTCCAACTCTCATATCCATACACAACTACTGGAAAAACCATAGCCTTGACTAGACGGACCTTTGTTGGCAAAGTAGCATCTCTGCTTTTTAACATGTTGTCTAGATTGGTCATAACTTTTCTTCCAAGGAGTAAGCATCTTTTAATTTCATGGCTGCAGTCACCATCCACAGTGATTTTGGAGCCCAAAAAATAAAATCGGCCACTGTTGGCACTGTTTCTCCATCTATTTGCCAGGAAGTGATGGGACTGGATTCCATGATATTCGTTTTCTGAATGTTGAGCTTTAAGCCAACTTTTTTACTCTCCTCTTTCATTTTCATTAAGAGGCTCTTTAGTTCTTCTTCACTTTCTGCCATAAGGGTGGTGTCATCTGCATATCTGATGTTATTGATATTTCTCCTGTCAGTCTTGATTCCAGCTTGTGCTTCTTCCAGCCCGGCGTTCCTCATGATGTACTTCGCATATAAGTTAAATAAGCAGGGTGACAATATACAGCCTTGATATACTCCTTTCCCTATTTGGAAACAGTCTGTTGTTCCATGTCCAGTTCTAACTATTGCTTCCTGACCCGCATATAAGTTTCTCAAGAGGCTGGTTAGGTGGTCTGTTAGACTTGCCTGTGGGTGTCCAGGAGTTTCTGGTGAAGGCATGGGTTGGTGATGACCTGCTGCATTGTTGGGGGCACAGACTGTAACAGTACATGCCTGGGGTCTTTTGAGGGAAGTCACCATCATCTTCATTGCCTCCACCATAGTTTGGCCCCAGGTAAATAGCAGAAAGGGAACACAGCCTCACTTATCAACAGAAAATTGGATTAAAGATTTACTGAGCATCGCCCGAAGAAGACCCAATGTCCGCCTCAGTCAGTCTGTCCTGTCAGGAAACTTTCATAAGCCTCTTATCCTTCTCCATCAGGGGTCTGACAGACTGAAAACCATACTCATAAAAAACTAACAAATCACATGGGCCACCACCTTGTCTAACTCAGTGAAACTATGAGCCATGCCATAGGGCCACCCAAGCCAGATGGGTCATGGTGGAGAGTTCTGACAAAATGTGGTCCACTGGAGAAGGGAATGGCAAACCGCTTCAGTATTCCTGCCTTGAGAATCCTGTGAACAGTATGAACAAATAAAACTGGTATAAATGTTTGTGTGGCTTCCCTGGTATCTCAGATGGTAAAGAATCTGCCTGCAATGCAGGAGACCTGGATTCAATCCCTCATTTCCCCTGGAGGAGAGAATGGCTTTCTACTCCAGTATTCTTGGCTGGAGAAATCCATGTACAGAGAGGAGACTGGCAGGCTACAGTCCATGGGGTCACAAAGAGTCAAAAGTGGCTGAGTGACTAACACAAATATTTGTGTCCAGGTTTTTATGTGAACCTAGGTTTGTTTCTCTAGGATAAATGCCCAGGAGTACAATTAGTAGCAATGCATTTTTTTTTAAAAAAAAAACACTGCAGTTAAGACTGGACTATGTATGCTATGTAGAATTTTCTAAACAACATGTCTTAAATGATAAATTGATACTATATTGAATTTACTTTAATTCTAATTTATATTTGGAAACAGCCTATTGCTTAATTGGTAAATAAAGAATAAGAAGTTAGACAATTTTGACAATTTATTTTATAATTTAGAGGATTGGGTTTAAAGTTAATAGCATTATTGCATTATTACTATACAGTTCAACCATGAAACGATTCAAGTCCAGTTTTAGAACACAGCAGCTTGGAAAGTTCCCTCAGACCTGTTTGCAGTGAGCTCTCACTGTTCAGGCAACCATTGATAAGTTTTTAGTCTCTGTATAAATTTCATGGCAGTGGAATAATTCACTATATAGCCTTTTGTACCTGGCTTCTTTCACTTAGTACAGTGTTTTGGAGGTTTGTCCACCTGTTTCATTATTGTAGTAGTAGTTGGTTGCATGGTTAAACCAGTTTTCTGTATTTTCACCAGTTAATAGGTTAGGGTTGTTTCCAGTTACGACTGTTCAGGAATAATGCAGCTATAAACATTTGTGTGGTTATTATTATTTGTGTGTTGTTTCTCTGAGTAGATAATTTAGGAGTGGATTACTGACTTGCATATTTAACTTCTACGAGACTGTCAAAGAGCTTTCCAAAGCAGTTATACTTTTTTTATATTCCCACCAACAACGTATGAGGGTTACGTTTTCTCCACATCTGCACCAACACTTGGTTTTACTATATTTTTTATTGTAGTGTTTTTAGTGAATGTGTTGAAACTTCATTGTGGTTTTAATTTGCAGTTCTGAAATGACTAATGGAAGAGCATCTTTTCTTGTGCTTATTAGCCATTTGTGTATCTTCTTCAGTCAAATGTCTATTTAGATATTTTGCCCATTTAAAAAATTGAGTTGTCTGTGTTTTTAGAGTTGTAAGAGTTCTGTGTTCTGAATATATGTCCTTTATCAAATATATCTGCCTTTTCTTTTTCTTATTGATGTGTTTTGAAGGGCACAAGTTTTAAATTTATCATTTTCATCCTCATATAGAAAAACATTTTTTTAAGAAGGCAGTCTTAGCAGTGGAAGAAATATACTTACATTGTGACCTTTATTCGTCTGTTTCTAAAATATACTGAGTTCCAGCCTTGATTGTTTTGTTGATTTTAGCTTTTTTTTACCCAACAATGAAACAACAGCTTATAATACCCAGAACCTTCTGAATGTATTTGAATCTTGTGTGAAAAATTAGGTTTTCATTATTTTACTTTATAGTGAAAAAGTAATAATTCTCCTCCAGGTCTATTTCAGACCATTTCTTGAATATTAGGTAATTAAACTTGATGGAGATACACAATATACATGTTTAAACCAATGCCAAATGCTATCAGAAATTCAGGGTAGTGGGGAACCAGTGTCTCTGAACTCGAGCTCAGTCACAACAGTGTAATTCTTGCTTGAGAGATATCAAGTTTTTTATCTTCATTTTTCCTCTTCATATCTCACTTCTGTCTTAGTTTGACATTGGCTCACTAGTAGTAAATTATTAAGTGTAAGGTAGATCTTGAGTAAATTCTGTTTTGTTTTAATTTGATCAGGAAAGGAATGCAAACTACACCTATTATGGCATTGGAGTTGAATTTTTTACCCACTCATTTTCATAAGCAGAAGACAGCAGAATGATTCTGCTTAATTGAAAGTGAACTTCTCAGGTGGATTTCAAGATGGGTTCAGGTTAAAGACTATTGAGTACTTTTTCACTGCTTGGCATCAGCCATCTTTTATGAATCTTCCTATTCCAGAACATTCCTGGCTTTGGGTCAGTATGTATTCGTAAATAGATAGCAGACCATATAAGAGACTCTGATAATGAAGAATTAGAAACTTAACCTGTGATCACCTCTCAGGACACTTTTAGTATGAACTGTGTGTAAACTTCCTATGCATACTTTTGCCTATAATAGTTAAAATTTTTCTTGCCAAGAAGTAAAATGTCATATCTAAAGTTGATAACATGGAAAAGTTAACAGGGGTTTAGTTGTGGCTTCAGTGAAGGCTGAAAGAAATTTATGAGGGAGGATGTGTGTGGCGTCCCAGGGTGTTGGTGGAGTAACATGTGAAGGTCTTGTGCAGGGTCAATCCCAAGAGAAAATCATTGCTCAGTTGTGTGACTCTTTACAGCCTCATGGACTGCAGCATGCCAGGCTTCCCTGTCCCTTACTATCTCCCTGAGTTTCCTCAAACTCATATCCTTGAGTTAATGATGCCATCCAACCATCTCATCCTCTGCTACCTCATTCTCCTCCTGCCCTTAATCTTTCCCAGCATCGGTCTTTTCCAGATGAGTCAGTTCTTTGCATCAGGTGGCCAAAGTATTGAGCATCAGCCTCAGTCCTTAACAGTGAATATTCAGAGTTGATTTCGTTTAGGTTTCACTGGTTTGATCTCTTTGCTGTCTTAAGGGACTTTCAGGAGTCTTTTGGGAAGTGGTCTTTGTTTTGCATCGTACATCATGCCATGGAGGTTGATCTTTCAGACGTGGAACACCTGTTTGTGCAGATATTTACTTGTTGCAGTTTTCCCCAGCATCGTTGATTGCACAGAAGTGAAAATATGGGAAAGTGTTTTAAAAAGCATGCTATAATCTTTCAAACATCTACTCTCTAGAGGTTTTGCCAGAAATGTATTTCAATTAAGTAATAGTCTTCAAGCCTTCTATGGTGATAGATCCTGTTCAGTTAACCACAAACTTATTTGGTTAGGCTGCAGTTAGCCAAGCAGCACTTAGTTGTATAGGCAATCTCATTCTATCCTATTACCAACCACATCTAGTAAGCTGAGGACCCTCCAACCTAGTTTGGATGCCTTCTCTCAATTATGAACCAAGGTGCATGTTTTGGTGATTGTTGAGAAAATATGGAGAGTTAACAAGCAGGTGAGTGACTTCCTGTCTTTAATTTTCTTCCTCAAAGTAATGGTGTTGCTCTCACTGACCATGTTTTAACTATATGATTTAATGAGGTTTTCCTCACAGCATTTACAGCTGGTGATTTTTATCTTTCTGTTTTTGAAGAATATTCTCTGATACCCTTGTTTGTCAGTGTCAGTGCCAGAGTGTGCAGGGAGGGTGTTTGGGAAGGAATTCTGATTTGATCAGGAAACTTGAACTGCTGTATCTTTAGGCTGCTCTTGCTTCCCTCTTGGCTCAGAGATTAAAGCATCTGCCTCTAATGTGGGAGACCTGGGTTCAATCCCTGGCTTGGGAAGATCCCCTGGAGAAGGAAATGGCAACCCAGTCCAGTGTTCTTGCTTGGAGAATCCCATGGTCGGAGGAGCCTGGTGGGCTATAGTCCACGGGGTCGCAAAGAGTCGGACATGACTGAGCAACTTAACTTTCACTTTAGCTTTCTCCACTTAAGCATGAACATGCATTAAAAAGGTGGATGTGCTAATAAATAATAGAACCCCATTTGCTGCAATATAGAAAAAATGTTAGGTGATCTATTGTCCTTTATTTGTACCATTAGTGTAGCTGCATAAGGGTCGATTGGGACCTTTCTGAGTCTCTCGAGTGATGAAAGTGACCCATCTTCCGTTTGCTTCCCTAGAGATCTTGTCCTTTAAAGTTGCCAAGGTGTGTATATCATCCTGCTTACCTATGAAATGGTTTTATGGGCTGTGGGGCATCCTCTGTTTACATTTGGTTCTGGAGATAAATGTTGAGGGGTGACTTCTCTTCACAGATTGACAAATTGGCTGAATCATCCTTAATTTTTGCTATTTGTTGATCTTAAATTTGTCTCTTGGGATAAAGTTGATTGGTTGCTCATTTCTCATATATAAATTGTATTTAAGTTTGTGTTCTGAAGTGTCTGTATATTAATAGCTTAAAATATATACTTTAAAGTTTCTAAATCATGGCAAAAGTTTTGGTTGCTCATTTCTCATATATAAATTGTATTTAAGTTTGTGTTCTGAAGTGTCTGTATATTAATAGCTTAAAATACATACTTTAAAGTTTCTAAATCATGGCAAAAGTTTGAGTAATAACCGCTATTAAAACCTGTGACACCGAAAATAAACGGCTTTGGCTTGAGCCAAGTAAGTCCAAACTTAGCTCGTTCTAAAAGTATAAATGAGACATGAGATGTTAATAAGTTGAATTTATAAAGTATTTTCTTATAGAAGTATTAAAGATGAAAATCACATTTTATTTCTAACTTTTTCAAAAATTACTACAAATGAGATACCTATAGGTTCAATGGTCTTAGCATATTTCTCCTGATAGTAATCAGTTTCTCACTGACTTGAACAACAGGGTCACTAATAAGTAAACAAATCTAAAAGTATATTCACTCTTTAAAAAAGTTGACATTGAAGTGTAAAACAGATAAGCTTAGTTGTTACAATGTGTGTTCAAGTGGCTATAAACATCCACTTGAATTTGGAAGCATTATAAAGTAATGCTTCTTCTTCCCTATCACTGCTATTGCTAATTATCACTCCATTATAAAGTCTTTTTTTCTTTGAAGTGGTGTGTATCACCTGTAAAGAGGACTAATAGTGAAGGGAAATGGAGAGTGGCTGCAAAGGCCCGAATATGGCATGTGACACTCTGAACTTGCCCTGGCTTTTGTTTCTAAGCTGTAAAATAAAAGGCTTACCTTTATTAGATCTCAGTAGTGCTTTGTAGCTCCAAATCCTTAAATTCATGGGTTCTAAATGTTTTTTTATCTAGTTTTATTCTAAATAAATAACATCATCTGAGATGCTCAGCAGTTAAATTATTTGCAGATATTATACAGTTGTGGATTAGCATATCTTACTGCTTCCCCCCACCCCCACCTCTAAGAAAAAACTATAACACCATTGGACATTTCTTGCCATCTATTAGCTTTCAGATAAGAGCACAAGCCTCAGGTTGAGTTTCTATACACATACTGTGTATAGAACAATACACATTCTGTTTGTGTTCTGAACAGATACACATTCTGTGTACAGTCCTAGGATAACTAAATGCACAGAATTCTTAAACCCAACTGACTTTCTTAATGGTTCTGAAGAGAATTGAATACTGCTCTAAGGCTTCCATTGGCGGTAGTGAATTACCTTCTCCCTCATGCACTCACAGTCATACTAGTTTATGTATGTATACACCCACGCACGTATTCCTGTCTGCATCTCTGGGAGACTTGAGAAAATAATATGATCATTTGTTGTGTGCTCTGTGGTTCAGGTTGAGGAGGCTGTGGACACTGATGTGGTGTAATTGATTCTCATGTGAATTTACAAATGCACGACAAAAACCTGCAGCAGAGATGTTCTGTGTACTTAAGAAATCAGCCCCTGGCATATGCTTTTAGTTTTCCAGGAATCCAAACACTCAGTGGACACCTACAGTCCTTTCTATCACTAGTGATCATGTGCTTTGGCTGCCCAGATTATTTGGAGTTCCCCACACTTAAAAACTTGTCTCTCCCCTTGCACGTTTCCCCTCCTCAGAATGTTCCCTTTGTTCACTGGTTCGTTGACTGAAAACTCCCTAGTCAGCCTCTGTTACTCGTCTCTCGGTACAGAGTTGGTTTTCCCTCTTTTGTGCCCCAATACCTGGCCTTGTAACCATCTTTCACATTTAAAAATAGTATTTTACAGCAGCATCGCACAACCCCATCCATATCCATCCCCAGAGGGACTGTTAGACTTGTCAACATCTGATGTGTGTCGGCTGAATATGGAGTAATCCATTTACACACTCTTGCCCAGTGTAGATATGATAGGCACTTGTGGTACGGTTTTGCTGCAGTGTATCTGGGTAGCAAACAGCAGACAGATCTGGCCCATGTGCATATAGAAATGCAGTCTTGGCTTTGTTAATACCACACTCAGACCACCTGGGCCCCAAAACTGCTGTTACCATAAAGACATTAAAAACAGCTTAAGTGATGTGAAGGCTTCGCACGTCAAATACAAGTATGTTACTAGTGGCATAGAACAAGGCAGAACTTTAAAAAAAGGAATAAAATAGAGCTTCAAAGGAGGTACGCACTCAGAAAACCTGAAGTGAAGTGGCCTACCCTGTCACTTTGAGGCCTTCCCAGGTGGCTGAGTGCTGAAGAATCTGCCTGCCAGCGCAGGGGATGCAAGTTCAGTCCCTGGGTTGATCCCTGGGTTGGGAAGATCCCTCAAGGAGAAAGTGGCAACCCACTCCAGTATTCTTGCCTTGAGAATTCCATGAACAGAGGAGCCTGGTGGGGTACAGGGTCGCAAAGAGTAGGACTTGACTTAGCAATTGAGCACCAGCACATATTTTCATTATATAGAATGGCTTTAAAAAGTCAGTACCATTCTTGGGCCTCTCATAGTTTTCTCATTTGTGAAACTGTTGTTTTGAGAGAATTGTTTGAGGATGTATGAACAAGTGTGTTGAAAGTGAGAAAGCAACAAAATAGAAGTGTGAAATATTAGTGAAACCGGAACAGATTCTGAAGTTTGAATTGTTGAGAAGTTTCTAGAATTGTCACCTCTTTTCTCAAAGAAGTTAATACATAAGACCTTGCATATAGTGAATGTTCAATAAGTATTACTTGAGTCAAGGAAACAAGTGAGGCTTGGGGATATAGTGAACAAAAATGACACTATGGCTTGGATTGGAGTGCAAAAAGAGTGGTCCAAGCCAAAGAATCTTCCGGAGAATGTCTAGAAGTGCCAGTTCTACCTGGCAACATGCTGACACTTTGAGGGAGCTGCTGCTGCTGCTGCTAAGTCACTTCAGTTGTGTCCGACTCTGTGTGACCCCATAGACAGCAGCCCTCTGCCCCTGGGATTCTCCAGGCAAGAACACTGGAGTGGGTTGCCATTTCCTTCTCCAAAGCATGAAAGTGAAAAGTGGAAGTGAAGTCACTCAGTTGTATCCAACTCTGCATGACCCCATGTACTGCAGCCCACCAGGCTTCTCCATCCATGGGATTTTCCAGGCAAGAGTACTGGAGTGGGTTGCCATTGCCCTCTCCTACTTTGAGGGAGGGAGTGGTGTAATCAGTGACACAGAATGAACTTTGACACTCCTTGTGATAAACTGAAGACAGGACAATACTAGAGGCCTGAAGGTGTGTGGCAAAAATAGCTCAGGTGAGCTGTACTTTGATCCACAGCGGGAGGTGGAATAATAACCGTTTATTGAGGGACCATTATATGCTAGACCTGGTACCAGGCATATACTTTTTTATCTTCACAGCAGCCATGGAGATACCTAGTATTACTGCCATTTTAAAGATGAAGATAGACATAACCCATCCGGAATATACAGAGTCAGTATGATGTATTAACTCCAGTTTTAGAGGAAGGTGTTACATGACAGGGAAAAGTGAGAGTGGGTGGAAATTCCTATTTGTTTGTTGTTTTACTGAACATTGTCTTACTGTGAGGAAGGATCTTTAACCACTTTGGAAATTTGTGCTACCAGTCCATTTGATAATGAATGGTGGAGTAATGTATTGAAAGATCCTGAATTAGGGGATGAAAAATAACAAATGCATACATTGGAAAATAAAACTAAGAGCTCTGTCCAGTAACTAACTTGGCACTTGAGTAACCTAAGTATATGAACCACCCAAAGAAGAAATGAAAGTAAAATTTTAATCATGCAAGTATTTGATGGTGTCCACTGTGTGTTTTATTCTGCAGAGCCCCTACCTAGAACAGATGATGTTTTCCTCTCTGATGTCTTCACCCTTCTTTACTTTATGTAGATCTTAGAGGTTTATACGCAGCAACGCACTTCATTTAAGCTTACTCTTCCTTCATGCAAACTGCCTTTCTAATTGCATTTCTTTCTGAAATGCTTATGTCAGCTTGTCACCTGCCTTCCCTCAGTCACCCCAGAGATTTGGATCAAGAAGATTCCTGTTGTATTGAGGTGCAGCCATTCTGTAGGGAGTCATACAATTTATTGCAGCATACTGCTAGTATCTTTTGCCTGTTTATTCACCAGTTTACTGAATGAGAATCCGCCTGCCTATGCAGGAGATGTGGTGGATTTGCGGGTTAAGAGTCAGATATGACTTAGCAACTAAACAACAAAATGCAGTGTTTAGCTTGCTTAAGATATTTTATCTTTTTTTTTTTTTACTTTATATGTTCTGAATATTTTTATTTATATGTCTAGACCATCATCTCCAAAAGGAAACTGTAATATCTTCCACTTGTTTGGCATTGAATCCAGTGTGAGCAGGCTCATTTCTTTAAAAACCACACACACACACACACACACAAAACAAAGGTGTAATAAGGAACAAACTTAGTCATTCTAGTTTTGTGTGTGTTTTAAGCTACACCAATTGGATGAAATAATAAAGGCAAAGGAAATTTGCCTATTAAAATTGCTGAGTTTATAGAAACAACTTTTAAGTACCACATGAAAAGCACTGTATTTGTAAAAGATGCCTAATGTGTTATAAGATAATTTTGACTTTTTTCTGCCAGTTCTAAGATTTATATTAAGTTAAAATTTAAACACAAAGACATACTATTGCCTTAATGGTGGTGATGATGGAATAGAACACATTTCCAAGAATGCAGCTGTTGTTAAAAGAAGGACTTCTACTGGATGGCGTTTTCAAGTCATCTCATATTTTCAAAGTGTAATTTTTGGGAAGAAAATAAGAACTTGCATGAAAAGTGTTGTTTATTATGTCATCAAAATGTAAACTGGGATATTCTTGTTAATAGATTTAAAGAAAAAAAAACATGTATGTTTGCAACTTAGAAGTTTGGAGGTGAGAGGCATTTGGTGAGCAGACATTGTTTTTTATTTCATTAATTCCTTCAAGACTCCTCAAGACACGTGATGTTAGGCTGACAGTTCATGTGCTCCATCTTTCAGGCACACTGCCCAGCGTCCAGCCTATCGCTAACAGAAGTAAAGACATTAAGGATCCTAGTAATCCACTGTCACATCAATCTGTGTATTCTGATCAGTGGACTGGGAGAAGTTGTGGGCATTAAGGGCTACAAACAGTGAAAGGTACTTCCGCCACTGAGGTGAATCTCTTTAAATGGAAAATGACTTCAAGCAATGGTGCCAAGATGGTGTCGTTTACAGTTGGCCCAGGTTCATCTTAGAATGGAAAGTTCTTGGAGAGAGCTAATTTTCTCATTGTGTCACCTGTAATTGTTCTTAGAATGGCTTCACTTTTAAAATAGAGAAAGTGAAAATTGTATTGCGTCTTTTGAGATAATTGTCACCAAATTCTGATTTTTTCGTATGTAAAACTGCCCGCTTGAAATGTTTTTGCTTAGTGCATCAACCTCATATCTCTGGAGAGATGCACAGAAAATCCACAGTTGCCAGAGAAATCTAAAATTTCTCTGAAGTTGCGTTTGATTTTGAATTATTAAAAACATTACCATTGTATATAGCCAGGATTGGGGGATAGAATCCTATTATTACAGATAATATTGACTTGCAGTTTTCTTATATAACAAACATAAGCTATAGTTAAAGTCTCTCTGCTTAAACTCAGGCAATTTTAATAGCTTAAGTGTTGACCTACATTACTTCGTATTGAGTTCCTAAGACTGTTCCATGCTTGCAGATTCAGGAGCAGTTTTGAGTGCCCTTCTTTCCTCCCATTCTTGGCGTCCTTAATATTCTCTGTTGATTTCTCAGATCTTTTTGCCTTAGATGGCAAGTAGACACAAATCCAGTGGTTTCCTTTTCCCTGTTTTTTGTGTGTGTGTTTTGCGGATAATGGAGGTTGGGGGGAAGTTTTTCTCTTGAAGGGAAGTCACCCTTCGTGTTTTGTCTGACATTTATAGATAGATGTTACTCCTTTCACACAATCAAGAGTTTTGACTCGTGTTCAAGACTGAACTTACTTTCAAGGTGGTTCTTACTGCTCTAGCTCAGCACCTCACTCCATCTCCACCTCGTTTTTTATACCAACTTGCTGGTTTGAAAAAGATCTGAAAAGAATGATTGTGGTTCCTGGGACTCAGGTACTCAGATCTATGTTTGGGGACCCCAGCAATTGGGTTAAATCTAGGAGGAATTAGGGGGCAATGTCTAGCAGTTAAGGAAGGCCTATGAGAAACATGGGGCTCTTTCTGAGAAGCTTGTTAGGAGAGTTTCTACCTAAAATGGCTCTCCATGTAGACGCCACAGTAGAGTTTCCTGGGGAGCATGGTTCCTTTGCCTAGATGGGCTCCATCTTAGACCCATTAAATCAGTGTCTCTGTTGGTGGGACCAGAGCCTCATTATGCTTTCAAGTCTGCCTTGTTGATTCTGATGTGCAGTCTGTATTGAGAGTTACTGATCTAAGGGTAAACATAGTAGTTGGCAATCAGTGATATGAATCTGGTAGGATTGTCTACCAAAGCTATTCCTCTTTTAGCAGTTTCTGTGTCTTTTAATATTTCGGTGTATTCCTTTTGTTGAACTCAACTTTTCATTAAGCTAGTGATTTTTACTTTTCTATAAAATAGTATATAGAAGACACCACAGAGGACTTAGAGTAGTTGAGTACCTGCTCCCTGAGTAATAGTGGAGATCTGGCTCCCTGCCTGGCCTTCTGGTCTCATCTTCTGGTGCCCAGTCTGCAAATCTGCCACCTTGGTCTTCCTTTGGTATGTCCTACACTGTACTATTTTCCTTCTGACCATAGGGCCGTTTCCCATGTTTTCCCTACCTGAGACTGCCTCTGTTTGACTCCTCCCTCACCATCCATCTCTGGTTAACTCCATCAGCCTACCCCAAAGCCCCTTTCTTTGAATTTGCTCTCCATGTTACTGTGCTTTCTCAGTTGTAATTTTCTATGCGTGTGTGTGGTTATTTGCTACTTTGATTCCCTATTTAGACCTAGTTTTTACGAGCAGAAACAACCTGTTTTTACCCACTATTGGTTGTGTCTAGCATCTAGCACAGGGCTTGAGACAGTGCATGCATTGAATGAGTGAATTATCTAGCATCTATCACAGGGCTTGAGACACTGCATGCATTGAATGAGTGAATTAAAGTGGCAGTGGAACTGGACACAAATTCTTTAATCCTGTGTGTGTCTATAGAACCAAATAAATAGGACAGCTGTTAGGAACTCAGAGACTTCTGAGGTTGGACATACTGAGTAGCATATAGGTTTTCTCTTAAAGCTTTCAGGAGTGCTGTTTTGAGAATTCTGGAGCCCCATTTGAGCTCTGCACATTTGCTCTGGTTTGGAAGGGAGAGAAGTTGTGCTGTTTGTCTTCCATGGGCTTTGCAGGATGGAAGATCAAGTCAGTATAGAAAAATAGTGGTTTATAAAGAGTGATTATTTTTAAAGGAATTGTTATTCAGTGGTAGCAAAACTTATAGACACAGATTAGTTAAAACTTTTTTGGGTGCTTTTTCTCTTTTAAGGAAATGGGGATAATTCACACCTTGGGTTTAAAATTGGCAGGCAAACCAGTCATTTATTAAACCACCTGTTTATTAATAGCAGAGGAGTCTGGGGATATATGTCTAATATTTAGGAATGTATTTTCACATATCTGTGAATGTTAATTTCAGAATATTTACATGAGCTTTATAAGGAAGGCAGTGTTATGGAATTAGAAGAGCAAGACCACTATACCCAGGAGTTAGACAGTAAATAACGGTTAAAACCTCTGGTAGATCACTGAGTATCTATATTTCATTTTGTCATCTGTAAAATAGAAGGAATTGAGCTAAATATTTTCTAACTAGGAAGAACTGAGAGAACATTGTTACCTACAGCTCTTTTTTTGCTCTGAATTTACCCTGCCTTACAGCTTAAATGAAAACAGAATGAAAGATAATCATAGATGCACCTCCCTTAATTCCTGCTTTTTATTGTCCAGGGAATAAAATGCATGGTGATTCATCAGTGTTATTCGCTAATGACAACTTTACAGGAAGCCTGAGGCTTAAGCTCACTGGAAAGCATTAGCAAAGCCACTGTTCAGGACAGTAGAATGAAGACCTTTCTGTGATCTTGGTAACCAGCTCTTCTGAAAAGTTTCCAGGCAAAAATCACCCTCCATCTCTTAGGTAGAGCTTTAGGGGGTCAGTTTAGAACTTGTACACATACTGAGGTGGGCTTTTCAAGTAACAGAAAATGAGACTTTAACTATAGATGCCTCTGCTTGCTCACCCCGCAAGGGGATGGTTGACCTGGTCTAAGCACCTATATTGTTGTGTTTCAGGACTTGCCTCTGTATATGGTGGCTTGTATCTGGGCCCTCATCACAAAATTCCTCCTCCAGCTTATTTTGTTCAGCTCTCCCCCAAAATCTCCCCTCCCCCAAATTATTATTATGATAATAATATAAACAGTCTGTTTGTCCCTAAATTCTCTTCTTAAGGGTCCAGTGGCCCTAAGTGAAGACTGTTGCCCTTTGGTTTTTAAAGGTACGGGAAACTTAGCCAGAATTTGAATTTCAGGTGATTAGAGTGACAATGTCAATGCCGTACATTCTCTTTCCTAGTCCTAACTTTCTGCTTTGATCTTTCATTATATATATATATAAATATTTAATCTCTGATTAAGAAAATTTATAATCCACTTCCTCCTTTGTGGTATACAATGGAAGTAGAATAAAGGTTCGATTTTTAAAGAAATTTTTAAGTTTTCTTAAAACGTTGAATTTCTCCAAGGTACTTCATATTTTTTAGTTTTTTAAGACTTTTACTTCAATACGGACTCCAGATACATACACAGCTTTATGTTAAGTATATCTAAAATATTAAAAGACTTTAAACAGTATCCATATCATCCTTGGATTGAAACTGGATCCTTACCTATCACCAGATGTCAGAGATAGACAATAGGGTCTTTGCTAAAAGCTCTCAGCCACTAAACAGGAAAACTGTGTTAACCAAGGGAATGCACGACTATGTATAATTTCACAGTGAGTAGCCAGCTATTGTTTGTGGCAGATGTAGCTTGATCCTGTTGTTTTTCCTGTGGGGGTTTTCAGGGTCATTGTCCCACCAGACTGATTCCAAGTCCTGTCAGTGATATTTCCATTTAAGGGAGGACTTTTACCAAGAAACCTTTATTGGGGGAAAAAGATTTCTAATGAGAAAATTAATGGCTTTCTAATTTTAAAGACAGAGACAAAACATTGTCTTAAGGCAAATTAAACAATGAGAGTGGCATTCCCTTTAGATAACATTTCACTGACTTCTTAGAGACTTTTCCTAATAAAAGAGCATAAGCAAATTGTGCGTTTTTCAAACCTTAATTTCTTTCCATTGTCCTGCAGCACTCCCCTTTTAACTACAAGAACACCTGCTTCATGAAATTATTTTAGGCTTCTTCATATATGAGTCATGAGTATCTGAAGAGTTGACTTGAGGTCAGAGCTAAGTTACTTACATTAATTATTGAATAAAATTTACTTCTGGCTTCCTTTAATTAACCATTATTCCCTCTAGAGTAAATCTGATGAGACTGTATAATCTTAAAGGTTTTGTAGAAAATAGATGTATTTTAACGTGGAACATGGATTCTCTTTCCTAGACATTTTTCTTTTAAACTATTGTCTGTTTGGGATATGTAGGAGGCATGTGTCCATGTGTGAACTATTGATATCTATTGCTGTGTAACAAATTATCCCCCAAATAGCAACTTAAAACAATTGTCATCTCACAGCTTTTAAAATTTTATTGAGATACAGTTGAATTATGTATAAACACACACAAATAGCACTGTATATGTTTAAGATGTATAGCATGACTGACTTAAGTATATTGTGAAGTGATAATCACAGTAATTTTTGTTAGCATCCATCATCTCAGATACCAAAAAAAAGGAAAAAAAAATTTTCCTTATGAGAATTGAAGAAGATTTACTCTTTTAGCACTTTTCAAATTACCATACAAGAGTGTTAACTGTGGCCATCATGTCGTGTGATACATCCTCAGTACTTAGTTATTTACTGCTGAAGTTTGTGCCTTTTCACCACCTTTATCCAATTCTCACACCTTTAAAAAGGCTTAAGAATCTGAGAGTGGCTTAGCCGGGTGATTAATCTGGCTCAGGGTCGCTAACGAGATTGTATCAAGATGTTGGATGGAGCTGCAGTCATCTGAAGGCTTGACTGGGGCCAGAGGTCTGCTTTTCTAGATGACTTCTTGTGTGACTTTGCTGAAAACCTCAGTTCCTTGCTAGCTAACGGTTGGCAAGGCAGGAGGTCTTAGCTGCTCATCACATGAACCTCTTAAGGCGTTGTAAGCATCCTCAGTACATGACTGCCGGCTTCTTTCAGTGGCCCAAGAGAGAGCAGGGAGGATGCTGCATGCAGTCCCCGCTTATTCTCAGCTCAGAGCACCTGAGCCCCATTCTGTCCGTTAGATGTCTGTTATGAAGTGAAGGGACAGAAGGAAGGTATAGCAGTAGGGATCTGTTGGGTGAAATTAGGAGCACTAGTTTATTTGGGTGTTATATTTGTGTCTCTATTTTGTTGGTGTCATGGTATGTGAAGAGCCTATGCTTTTGAGGAGTGTGGATTTGGGAGATTGTTCAAGGGTCGTGAGTGGACATGTATATATGTCTGTCTGAAGGGGTATGTGCTGGTATATGTGAGATGAGATTGAGGTAAGGTAACAATGGGATGCTGTTCTTATCAGGAAGGAAGACTGACTGATTGGCGGGATAAGGTAGACTCTTCACTCTCTCAGGTGGGTTAAGATTTCATTTAGAGGCCTCCAAGAGGCATTTCTGCTTTTGGACGCTGCCTTTGCTGTGAACTGGAAATATTTTGTTCCGCTCGCGCGCACACACACATGCACACACAATGTTGATAGGCCCTTGAACAGCAGGGAGATCAAAGCAGTGAATCCTTAAGGAAATCAACCCTGAACATTCATTGGAAGAATTGATGCTGTAGCTAAAGCTCTAATACTTGAGCCACCTGATGTGAAGAGCCAACTCATTGGAAAAGACCCTGATGCTGGGAAAGATTGAGGGCAAGAGGGGAAGGGGGCGACAAGATGAGATGCTTGGATGTCCTCACCGACTCAGTAGTCAAAAGTCTGAGAGAACTCCAAGAGATGGTGAAGGACAGGGAAGCCTGGCATGCTGCAGACCTTGGGGTCACAAAAAGTCAGATACAACTTAGCAACTGAACAACAACAAAAACATGTATTTAATACGGATGTCTTTGTACAAGCATGTTGAATTTGTCTCACCCAAGCTACCCATTTTCGCCTATTTCCATCAAGGATCTGTTTGAAGTATCACCAAACTCTTACATTAACATTTTCAAATTAGGCCTAGTAGATTCGGTTATGAAAGAGATTAAATAAATCTTTTTATAAAGACTTAGTCCCTCATGTTGAAACATATTCCAAAGCATTTCTATTTTGAGAGAACTTTAAAATGCAGATTTTGAATTCAGGGCTATTTGCCCATGGTGTCACAGGAGAAAAGAAACAGAACATCCTGTAATACTAGACAATTGGTGATTTTTCTTAGTCTTCAAGCTAACAGTTTATAGAGGCTTAGATTTCAAAAGAGAATAAGTAAAAACTGTTCTTACATCACAAAATACTTGCAGTTTATTAGTTAGGGAAATTAATACGCAAGGAGAAACTCAATTTAAGAATAGACAAGCAAGTTTGAACTTAAACTCTGTTAATTCTTCTCTAATAAAAGCTAATGATGGGACCAAAGTGAAAGGGAAAGATGGAATGATTCTGGGATATGGGTGTTCTGTTGCACCCTAATGGTAATAGTCGGTGACTGTATAGAAAAAAGGTAGAATGGCATTTGTGTTTAGTCATTTTCATATAGCTAAGTTTTTGGATACTGTTCAAGGACTGTCTTAAATTCAGTATTTGCGGTTTTCATAGTTAATAAAGAGAAAAAATGGACAGATTTAGTGATAACATCCTGAGATTTTGTAAGTCCCAGATGGAATCTTAGCCCGTCATCCCTGTGTTCTTGTTTGTTTTTATATAAACTAGTGTTTATTGTACCTGTCTTAACTGTGGGATCTACAAATCTTTTGAAGTTAAACCCTCACATTTACTTGTGGGCACTTTTTTCTGAGTAGATTAATAGTTAGCATATTTGCAAAAGTTTGCAAGAAGTACCCACATACCCACCCAGGTTAAGAACTGCTGAAGAAGTTATTTGCAACACACATAGTGTTCTTTATCTCTGTTTCCTCAGCACTTAGCACAGTGACTAAGTATGTCCTAGGGATATGAGTCTGGTATTTTTCTGGGAAAATCTATCGCTGTAGATGTCCCGTAATTCCCTCTACTAACACATATTTTGCTTCCTTTTTCTTCTTGGGTCCCAGAACCTCAGAATAAAATGCAGAGCATCTTAAGGAGAGCAGCTCTCTTGGATCATTTTGAGAATTTTTAATTTTTTAAAGTCCCTAGGTAGAGACATGGCACCACTCCCTAGAGCTTTAGGGGGTAAGTATTAACCAAAGTTACTCATTCCAGGTCAAGTGGGTACAGAGAGGAGGAAATCCAAGCAGACCTCGAAACGAGAATAGCAAGTGTATATAGGGCTTCCATGGTGGCTCAAATCTGGAAAGGTCCCGATGCCTCAGGGCAACTAAGCCTGTGCTCTAGAACCCATGCTCCGCACATGAGAGGAGCTGCCACAATAGCCTGCACACGACGGCTAGAGAAGATTGTGCGCAGCGACAAAGATCTGGCACAGCCAAACATGAGTAAACGTTTTTTAAAACGGTACTTAAAAGTTAATTCTGTTTTTAAAATCCAGTTTTGTTTTTAAGCACTATGTGTTTTTATTGCAGTGGTAGCGACTCAAGTGCTGAGTGATCCAAAGGAGTAAATCAAATCATACACTGTTTTGCCTGTTCTGATATGCCACATTCCCGTATTTTAACCTTCCTGACATGGTGACATATACTAAAATTGTTGACATTTTACTTGGTGTTAGCAAGTAGAGGTGTAAAAATTTCCCTTTGACATCTGGAAGAAAACAGGACATCAGTTGGGGCTTGGAGTAGATGAATAAGAGTTTTAGTTATGCACTGACCCTTCTCTTAAAAACTCTGAAAAATTTTTAAGAGTCTTGGTTAGGCACTTAACCTGATAGGCGCTTGACTGGTAGTTTACTGTGTGCAGAGGCAAATTAAAGCCAGATTCTTGTGACAATGACTGGTTTTCTCTAGGCATACTGCTCCTCTGTAAAATAAATGAAATTTTTCATTATTATTAAAAAGCAGTTACTTTGAAGCTAAGCAGAGTAGCAGCCAGTGGACATTAGCCGCCTTTGCAGGTGTTCCCCTGTCTCTGTCTGCCTTCCTGGATAATCATGCAGCCACAGTGAGATTACCTTGCGAACTGTAATATGTAAAGTGTATAAACTCATTACCATATTGGTTACTAACTCGGACTTTATCACAGACACAGCACTTAGAGTAATTTTTATTACTAGAAAAAAAGGACAACAGTGAAGCACAACTTCTCTCAGAATAACAGAATACCACCCCTACTCCATTCTCCTAAAGGAAAAAAGCGCCAGTCCTCATACTTTAATTGACTTGAGTGGTGAGACGGATGGAACACAAGAAGAACACCCTATGAGAGTTACAGACTCAGGGAATATAGTAAGGAAAGCCAGAGGAGGTTCTATCATCAAGTAAATGTGGAATCACTGGGTAAAAACAGTGCTATGCAGATTCAGTACAGACGTTTCTTTAATGTTTGCCGTCTGTTGCGAACCCTAAAGGGGGTGTGATGACATCCATTTCTCTGCATAACCTAACTTCTCAGCTGAGAAGCTGAGCGGAAGCCACTGCCGTGTGCTGTGCCTCCACCACGGTTGAGCCTCTTGCTCTCCTTACTATTTCTATTTTAAGCATGTTCATATTTTTCTTAACTCTTATGGGAGAGTTTTAGTTTTGCCAAAACATAGTCAACAGATTGTTAATCATATTCTTCAGTAGTGGAGGTTAAATGAAGCTGATTCTGTTAAAAGTACACCAAGCAAGAAAATTGGGAGTTAGTGAATATTACCTAAGAGTTTCACGCAGTTCTGAAACTTCTGAATTGAATTTGCTCGTTCTTCAGGAGTCATTTGTTGGGTAGGAAACACCTCTTCTCTGTTGAAGGTATTAATGGTTGGGTTCGATTCCTGGGTCGGGAAGATCCCCTGGAGAAGGAAATGGCAATACACTCCAGCACTCTTGCCTGGAAAATCCCATGGACGGATGGAAGAGCCTGATAGGCTACCACTGGGTCGCAAAGAGTCGAACACGATTGAGTATCTTCACTTTAGTTCTGATGTCCTTACAGATAGCCCTGCCAGTCAAGAATAGATTTCCTAGCTTCTGTGTGAAGGGAAAGGGTTTGGTCTTGATTTATTGTGTGTGTTGTTCTCAGGAGATGTTTCCTACTTAGAGAGTGAATATGACTATTGATGAGTTTGTCTTCCTGAAGTTTTACTTTCTGAGTCTCCTGAATAGTAGGCAGATTCTTTACTGACTGAGCCACTTGGGAATTGCTGAAGTTTTCCTTATTAGATTTTAAGTTTGGCGAGATTCTGTGGCTGTGGCTTACTTGTTAAGATCAGTTAGGTATGGGAGGAAGTTTTAAATGAATTTTTTGTGATTGATGGATTTGATGCAGTAATAACTCATATTAAAAAATTCCTTTTAAAGACATTTGGACAAGACCCTGAATTAGTGGTTAAAAATTGAATGCATTGTAATCTGCTTCTGAAAGAATTGTGTTCTCAAGTCTGGGCGTGTTATTTTAGGAGCATTCGGTTTCTCAGAATGAGGCTTGGTTGTGGGTGTGGGTGCTCTTATTTTACCGAGAAGAGTGGACAGCTGTTAGGGCAACGGAGATGGCAGAAGTACAGGATACAGTCATCGATTTATATGCTGTGCATATGCTGTACGGGGACTGTACAGGAGCCGAGCAGCTCTGTGCACCTCTCCAAGGAATTTCAGTATAATAGCAACCTAAAGTAACCAGAAGATTGTTTTCCATGTAATGTTTAATAATACTAGTAATTCAAAATACAATTTTTAAAAACCTTTAAAAAGAGAAAACTATTTGGCAAATTCACTCGACTCACTAGTTAGTGGTGCTCAATAACTGTAGTGTGGCAGTTAAGACTTGTCTTTTTTTCCTTATTGAATGATTATTTACGTAGTATCAACCCTCTGAGGCATATATTGGTATGAAACTTAGGAAAGCATTTTTTCTGTTTTTACTAAACCAGTTTTAAAAACTTGGATTTGCTTAAGACTGCATACAAGTGTGTGTGTGAAAGTGAAAACCAAAATAGTTCTGCTCTTCTACACCCAAGTGTAGGTTTTGCTGGTTCTAACATTTTATCTCATCTGTATTGAGACAGATGTAGGACATGTATTTTTCTCTCTGTTAAGTGGTTGGGAAAACTGAGGCTGAAGGCTGTGGTTCTTAAAATTCATTCTGCAAATTGGTAAGAGAACTGGGGGTAAAATGCCATTTTCTTACCATCTATGACTCACATTCAGATTAAGAAATACAGCAAGCAGATTACCTGTATAAATATTGTTATCCTGTGAAATCTTACTGTCTGATCCCACATCCATTATTCCAGGTCACTGAAACCCTTAGATTTCCTTAGATTTCCATTCTGTCATCCAAAGTGGTAGATCTCCCTCCAGCTATCCTTTCTAGGCTGGCCACCTGTCTGCTGTGTCCACATCTAATCAGTTGATTTTTTACAGACCTTTATATAGTACATACACTCTTATTCTTCTGGGTCAACTGGGTAACTTTTAAGAATTGGTTGAAGCTCAGAGTCAAAATGCTTTTTATTCCGTTACTCTACACCTAAATTAGACAAGTCACTGTCTTTTATTTTCTTCTTTCGGAATCCAGTACCTCAATTAAAGTAGGCAGCCCACCAGCCTTCTGGTTTATTTATAACTTTTTTCAGTGGACACAACTTAAACAGAGAATTCTGTAGAGACATCAGCCTCCCTGCCCATCACTCAGTTTCTGCAGTTATCGTATTGACAAGCTTCTTGATCTTCACAAACACTGCAACAGTTACTGTTTCTGGTAAGCCATCACCTGCATTTGTGTAAATGTGCGTCCTGAAGGAAAAGTTGGCTCCACATCATTAGTCATGGGGAATTGCAAGTTAAAGCCACATTGTGATGCTAATATACATGCAGTGGAATGACATGCAAGAGACTGATGGTAGCAAGTGCTCTTGAGGATGGGGAGCAGTTGGAAAATCCTGCAGTCACTTTTGAGAAAGAGTTTGGCAGTTTCTTATAAAGTTAAATATATATTGTACTTGCCATGGATTTTTTAGCCAAGAGAAATGAAAACATGTCCACACAAAGACTTGTAGATGGATGTTCATAGCAGCTTGATTCATGAGAGCTGAAAGCTGCAGATAGCCCAGCTGTCCATCAGTAGGAGCCTTGGTAAACAAAACACACAGCAACAGGGATGACTCTCAGAAAATGCTGTGCTCACTGAAAGTAGCCATATAAAACAGCAGATACATGCCATGTAGTTCCATTTTATGTGAAACTCCAGGAAAGACTCATTGAATCCACGGTGAGGGGGAACACAGGCCCTCCCTAGCTGCTCCGCTGGTAAAGAAGGCACCTGTGCTGCAGGGGAGCCCTGTTTGATTCCTGGGTCAGGAAATAGCTTGGTGGTCTCCTGGAGCTGGGAATGGAGGTTGTCTGGGAAAGGACACTGAAGAACCTTGATCAGGAGTGGTGATTTCACCGCTGTATGTATTTGTCGAAACAAACTATACTCTTAAAACAATGTGTTTTTTGGTGTTTGTTTGTTTGTTTGTTTTTTCTGAATGTAAATTACACCTCCTTCTTAAGATTTGTTCTAGGCAGAGATTGTCCAAGTCAGCAGACTTCAGCACTGGTTCCTCTTTCTAGCTTCCCCAGCCCTTTCCTTTTTTGGTTGTTTGGATGGCAGGTGAATAGGTACCTGTAAGCAAACAGAAAGGAATTTGGGAAGCCCCACTTTTCTTTAGCGCTTTAAGAGCTGTGGAGAGGGCAGGGTAATATCTGAAGGAACAGTGTCTTTGTTGCTTTCTTCCATTATAGGCTGTTTATTCTTTGGAACATGCACTCAGCCTCGGGTCTTGTACCTTTATTCCTGTGCAGAAGACCTCCAGTTTCTTCCAGAGTCTGAAATCGTTTCCCTTTCCCTCTGCAGAATGCCAGAAAAATATATTGTTTTTAGAGGACACTTTTGTCTGACTACAATGTGGGAGACCCGGGTTCAGTTCTGGGATCGGGAAGATCCTCTGGAGAAGGAAATGGCAACCCACTCCAATACTCTTGCCTGGAAAATCCCATGGATGGAGGAGCCTGGTAGGCTACAGTCCATGGGGTTGCAAAGAGACATGACTGAGCAACTAAAATATTGTCTAACTGGAGTTGTATCAGCATTCCACCTGGAGTTTTTACCACTGGCTACAAAATGTTTGATGATTAAGTGTGTCTTTAGAACACAAAAGTTTTCTTTTAACAGAAGCATTAGATTAATGATTACATTCTGAGAAAATGTACTCTTCATGATATCCAGAGCTCTAGTTTGCTTAGTTATCACCCAACTTCTGTTAGTGGTTATGCTGTGTGGAATATATCCCGAATTGGGGTAAGATGTGATGATATATCACTTTGAATGACGGACAAGTGTTTTATTCCTTCTCTAACTGGACTATAAGGATTTTCTTTGAGGATAGCACTTAGAAATATAAAATAGTCCAAGGAACACTTGATCCTAAAAACTCCTATACTTTTGGGCTTGAAAAAGGGCGGGAACCTATCAAAAGAACTCAGCCTGAAGAGAGAGCTCCTGATGACCAAAGCTGGGATAATTTGCACAACAAAATAAATAACGATAGAATTGGATTTTAAGCTATAGGATATGAGAAATAGCCATGAATTCATACTGATAAAAAAAATTAAACAAATTCAGAGAGACAGCTCTTACTTACAGAAAAATTCCAGTTAATAATGTAGAAGACCAAATCACCATGGAGAAGACAATAGCAATATTTGCAGAATCCATCTTGGAAGGCTAAAGTTAGTGGGTGAAAGTTTGTGGAGAAATGGCATATTGTTACATATATAGTTTGAAGATAACTCTTAAAGTCTTTTATTTAATCAGTAATAACTTTAAAATGAAGAAACCTGACAGACATCACGTTATGCACCTCATCATGGTTAACATCAGTGGGGATAAGACATGGAAGCTCAGGAATTCCTTGCTGTGATGCCGCCAGCAGAATGCACGTCTTTGCTCCGGTATTGTCAGAGCGTATAGTGTCATCGTGATCATGAGATAAACCCAAATTGAGGGCAATTTCTCACAATAAGTGACTAACACTCACAGAAGTGTCTAGGCCATCAAAGACACCGAGGAACTATCAGAGATAGGAGGAGGCTAAACATGAGGAAAAGTAAACTGCTGTGGATGCCTAGATGGGAATTTGATGGTGATAAGAATATCTGTGGGGAAACTGGTGCGACTTTTCAAAAAAAGGGTCCTGTTCAATTAACAGAATTGTACCAGTGACTAGTTTTCTTGTTTTAATAATTATACTCTTTATGTAAGATGTTAACATTAGCTGAAGCTGAGTGGCGGGTATTTGGGAACGCTGTACCATTTTTGAAACTCTGAAAATTAAAATGAAACATTGAAAATTTCTTTTCAGACTTCAAAAAAGACCTTGCAAATCTCCATTGTACCTCTGCAAATGAGTTAATCAAATTTTCAGCAAATCTTTGTTTGATGAAGTGCACTTGCAGCAGTTTAGTTTAAGAAGAAAAAAGTCCCTTTCAAATGAAGGCATTTCAGAGTTATTTTTGGCACACACAGAATCCTTACCTTGTTGGAAACTTATTACTGGCATGCAAATTGGCTTACTTTGATGCCAAAGGCAGATGCTTTGGAGTGGAATATCAACTTGAAAAGTGCCTGTACTAGAATGATGCAGATACATGAGTATATGCAGTATATCATCACCCCAGTTTAAGTATCCCTTTTTATAAGCTAAGGATTTAGATAAATCTGTGTAATTGAAGAGCTTGCTGGTGCTGTGAGAATCCCATTGGTTCTTCTGCATTAGTTACTCTGGTGATAATGTGGTTTCCCTTAGGATGAGTAAGCAGACTTACTAAATGTGCCATGCTTTGAGAAGGCAGTTGTTACTACTTACAGGTCTTTTTTACTTAGATAGAGAAACAGGAAACCAAGGGCATTCATGAAGGACTTAAGACTTGTCTTCCTAAGAATTTTGTCCTAGCCCTTGATATTTAGAAATACAGGCAGTGTAATACAGAATGTCAGAGTGTGCTTTTTTCATACCTGTAGTATGGTTGTGACTCTAGGTAGGATATGTTGAAGTAGTTGGGATATTTCAGGTTAAGAGGAAAGGTGAAGGGTTAGGGGGCACATGTGATCTAGTGAAGGATTAGAAGAGAATCAAATCCGTATGGAAGGGCACATCCCTGAAGTGCCCTTCAGGCCGAATCAGAGACCTGTTTTCAGTCTTCATTTGTAGCAGTTTTCAGTACTACTGACTACTTCATGAAATCTTTCTCCTGCTCTTTTTAGTGGTTATACCATTCTCCTTTGTGTCTTCAGTTTTACTGGCTCCAATTGAATTCCCTTTCTTAAGCTTCTTTGGATGGGCCGTGTAGGTTAGTGGAAAGAACAAAAATAAACTTGGAATAAACTGCTCTAGCCTATTTGCTATTGGACCTTTGGGCTTTGATTCCACCAAAAACATCAAAAAGTTGTGAAAATTATGAGTTACCTATGTAAAAATTCAACACAGTGCCTTGTCATAGGAAGCATTTCATTATCTGTTTTCTTCTTTGACAAATTGGGAGCTGTTCTTTCTGGGATAGATAGTTCTGTTCATTGAGAATGTGTCATGTCCTAGGCTTTTTGCTTAGTCTTGGAAGTATGAAAGATGAGTTATATGAAGTTCCTCAGTGCAGAAGCCCAGAGAGACCGTTCACTATTAGAATACAGTGTTACATGCTGATGCAGCATCTGCTCTCTAGCGTATCACCACTGCTGTGGCTGGGAAACCCTGCAGTCGACACCCTTAGAAAGTGACGATAGGCTTTAGGAAAGTTTTGAACTACCAACGATTTAGCTTGAGGAAGCCCATT
This sequence comes from Madoqua kirkii, assembly GCA_006408675.1. Taxonomy (NCBI): domain Eukaryota; kingdom Metazoa; phylum Chordata; class Mammalia; order Artiodactyla; family Bovidae; genus Madoqua; species Madoqua kirkii. The sequence continues at coordinate 36,042 of SJYC01113864.1, forward strand.
ATAATTTGACCATGAACTAGCCTGTTTGTTAGAACTGTTGTTTTCTAGTACATATGTTTTTGCTTTAAGATTAGATTTGAGAAAGTTCTTAAGATTACGTTAATTTAGTCCAACCCTCTAATTTCACAGGTGAGGAAACCAAGACCTGAAGAGGGCAAGTTTGTTAGACCTTGATTTCTTTATATTATCTAAGTAGCCTCCCCCCACCCCTGAAGAATTACTAATTTTTTGTGTGCTTCGTAAGCGCCCAGTTTTGTGACTTGAACCGTAATTTCAAAATGGTTAGACGCGTTTTAAATGGGATCTCTGACAGCTGTAAAGTAATTTGCAGAGCAGATTGATTGCTTTAGTATAGAGTTTTTTGGAGAAAGACTTGATTCGTCATCAAGTTTACTTGCATCTGAAGATACAGTTTCCTAAGAGATTTGTAGTGTCTGTGATCCCTCTGAAAATCGTTGACGTGATTTGCAAGGTAATTTTGGTTATCTTGGGGGGGTTGGGGAGAGGTCATTATCAGAGTCACTAAACCAGCAGTATAGTTTGTACAATGTACTTCATGCAGACTTGCCTGTACCTTAAGAACTCTGTTCAGTTGTTTTTATTAAATACTGAATACAAGTATCTGAGCCGTAGAGATTGCTTACTTACTCTGTTCTAATCTCTCTTATCAGTGAGGAAACTGAAGTTTGGAGAGAGAGTAATTCATTCAAAGTCATGGAGTTACATTCCAAAATAGATGCAGAAAGCAGAGGAGAGAACCAAGGCATCTCACCTGCTAAGTCCTGGGATGCAACTTGTGTGAGAGACCAGTCCAGAAAACACACTGGACCCTCAACAGATATCTGGGCCAGTGAAATCTAATGCATTATATTTTACCAACTCTTTGGAAAATAAACATTTCTGTACCTAGAATGCATAGTGCCCTGCCTCTGCATATAGTTGACATCAGTTTAATGAATTTGGAAACATAAGCCAGAATGCCAAAGATGAAACCAGGATAAGAGACAACTCAGGGACTGTTAAAATTTCTCTCTACTCCTTTACCCGGTTGGGCTTTAGGAAGCAGAGATGCTTGCCCAGAGTCAGGGTTTGGTACCTACATGGACTTTCTTCAGTAGCGAGGCAGGCAGGGGGAGGAGTGTACCCATCACTCCTGTAATCGCAGTACCAGCACTGCCTCAGGTGTTGTAGCCACCTTGAAACACTGCTCAGGCCAAATGCTCAGCCAGCGAAAGCCCCTTTTCAATCTTAACACTGAAGTCTTTTACGATAGAATAAAATTTGTGTTGAAATAAGGAATGGCAGATATCAAAAAGAAATGAGGTTAGCCATCTTCAGAAAAGATCCATTTTGAAAGAGTTTAGGAAACATTTCTCCGTACATGTCAACTATTCCATTCTTTGTCAGTGGACTTACTTTTTGTGAGAGATCTAAAGGACATATTTATGGGACATTTACTTTAGATATTTGAAGGACCATGATGAAGGACCATGATGAAATTCTGTTGTTTCAGGCACCACCTGGGTGAGGAAATGGAAGTAAGCCAGATTAATAGTCTGTGGTTAAAATACTTTTAAGCCTCCTTCTTGGAAGTTTTTCTTGTGCTTGATAAGTTTAAAGTTTACAGTTCTTAGGGTTTTTTGGTCAGAGGGTCTCTTGCGCTGTTTAAAAATATTATGAACCCAAGTACCTTTTGTTCCTGTTGGCAATACCTGTAGCTGCTTTCTATATCAGATAAAACTGAGCAATGTTTAGAACACAAGAATTTGCTACATTAGCTCTCAGAGTGGTGATGTCACTTTCCATTTAAGCTGAAAAAGGAAAATGCAAGTAGTATAATGGAGATGATTATTATGGAAAATAATTTGGGTGTTGTAGACCTTCCCCAAGGGGTCTTGAATACCCCCAGGAGTCTCTGGATCACAGCCTGAGAACAGTTGGACCAGAATCTCTCCCATTGCTGCCAGATTGGTTTATAAAATAGAGATTTTGTTCTCAAGAATTGTAACCACTTGTTGCTCCTCCCACTTTCTGAATATATGTTCCTGAGTTGCAGAAAAGTTAGTAATGCAGACAGTTTTTGTTGCTCAAGTGTATTTTCAGAGCATAAGAGACATTTGAATACTCACAATGACAATTTTGAATCTGAAGTAGAACATTTCTGCTGTAACAGATGCTTATAGTTCTTTTGGAGCCAGTTTCCAGCCAAGTTGTATCTGGTGAATTTGTGCAGTACCATGTATATTGGGGGGCTTCCCTTGTAGCTCAGTCAATAAAGGGTCTGCCTGCAATACAGGAGACCTGAATTTGATTCCAGGGTTGGGGAGATCCCTTGGAGAAGGAAATGGCAACCCACTCCAGTATTCTTGCCTGGAGAATCCCATGGACAGAGGAACCTGGCAGGCTATATCTATGGGGTTGCAAGAATTGGACACAACTAAGAGATTAAGCATGTGCACACACATCTGCAAAACTCAAATTCTGTCTGAAATAATGCAGAAAAACTGACAGCTAAGTCAGTGAGTATCCTTTGTTCTGCTGTTACTGCCAGACAGTGTGATTGACTTAGGGACAGCTACATGAAGGATGTCTGTTGCTAGAACCATTACTTTGGAGCAGGGGTGGTAGATGCAACTCCAGCTGGGGAGATAGTGCTTCGAAATGTCTCTATTACTTTTAAGGTGATTTATCAATATTTTGGATACTAGACAATTTCAAAAAAACCATCTTCTGCTTCACTGACTACACTAAAGCCTTTGATGTGTTCAGTTCAGTTCAGTTGCTCAGTTGTGTCCGACTCTTTG
>SJYC01113865.1:0-14300 GCA_006408675.1 Madoqua kirkii
TGAGTACAATTGTGCAGTAGTTTGAGCATTCTTTGGCATTGCCTTTCTTTGGAATTGGAATGCAAACTGACCTTTTCCAGTCCTGTGGCCACTGCTGAGTTTTCCAAATTTGCTGGCATATTGAGTGCAGCACTTTCACAGCATCATCTTTCAGGATTTGAAATAGCTCAACTGGAATGAAGACGAGTATTTACTTGAGAGAGGGGAAATACTCTTTAGGAGAGAAAAGAGTAAGAAGAGATACTGTTTGGGGAGCAGAGAAAATTTAATAATGCTCCTAGCATTCCGCACTGCTTTGTGCCGGCCTCTGTGCCGAGAGCAACTCCAGGGAAAACCAAGAGTATCCCTCTTTCCAAAACAAAGCCAGCTAGGTCTGAGTAATAATGGAGTGAAATTGCTCGGTTGTGTCCGACAGTGTGCGACCCCATGGACTGTAGTCTATCGGGCTCCTCCGTTCATGGGATTTTCCAGGCTAGAGTGCTGGAGTGGATTGCCATTTCCTTCTCCATAATGACCTGGGCCTAAACCAGCAAGCTGAAACGGCACCCTAGTCACTAGGACTAACAACTGTAAAACAACGTCTGATGTATCTTTCATCAAGGGAGAATTTGGTTGGACTACTGTGTGGTGTCATCTTTCCATAACTGAACAGATGTATATTTATTTGTCTATTGATCTGTCAAGATAATCAGTCCTTTAAAATAGTGACAAAGAACGTGCTTACATAGAAATTCGCTTGGAATTTACTAAACTAGATCACCTGCCATATTTTCTCCTCTGTTTTTCTTCATTGGGCTAGATTGGCTCACATGGGTGATTCTTAGTAATAACTGTACTGTAGCAGTGCAAATACAAAAATGTATGAAATTTTTATGAGATTAAAACCCTGTATTTAAAAATTCTCAGCCTAATTTGGTACACCTGAAAGACTACCAGCCTAATAGTCCTTGGTCTGGTTGTAAATCCTCTTTCTCTTTTTTTAACTCAGAATACTAGTGATTGTGTAACACACCTGTTAGCGTTGTTGCAGATAAGCAGTAGGTAGTTGTTGTTGGAGTTTGGTGGGTTTTTGTTTTTGTTTTTGTTTTTTTTAAAGAAGGATAGGTAAAGGGGAAGGAGGCCTAAAGTAGTCTGATTACTTCAAATTTGTTTTAGCTGTGCATGTTAGATTTTAAAAGAAGTCTTGTATCCCCTTTTAGGATTTTGTGGTCATTGATGCTGGAGCCAGAATCCTGACTTCTGTGTTCTTCTCACAGCATTTCTCCTGTGCTTTATCTTTGGTCTTTAAAATATAATGGATCCGGAGTGGGTGGGTGAAATGGACAGAAAACAAGTTGTTCTTGTAGGACCTCTTTTCTCTTTTGCTGCGAAAGCCAGGAGCCATTAGTGTGTGGTTGACAATATTGGGACAGACACACTATGAATCTTAAATCACCTTAAAAGGTAAATACAGGCATTAGCCCATGCAAAAATGGGTTGTATCCCACAAATACGTTTGCTGTTTGATTGCTTTAACTTGGAATACATGTTGTATGCAGACAAGTCCAGACTTATTTAACCTCATTATGGCTTTATCAAGGTACTCTGCAAAGGAAAAAAGTTTATAAAGCATTTTTACGCATTTGGCCCACCCAGTTCCTTGAGGTTACATTTACTATTCCCGTTTCATTGTCAAAATGTTGTAGTTGGAAATAGATATGCAGAGTACCTTGCTTTGTTCCCCGCTGGGGTGTGTGTGTGTGCGTGCATGGGTGTGCGTGTGTGTGTGCTCAGGTATGTATCATGGGGCATCCATAATAGAAACATACAGTCATTGTTGAGTGGGAGGAATGCATCCTAGTTAGTCCAGTGCGCATGGGTAGACTCTTGTGTAGGGACAGGAAAATGGGTCATGTGGAGAAGTCCCCTTTTAATTGAAGAGTCATGACGTGATGTGTCATAATTGTCGGCTTTCCTAATAGTGTGACCTAAATGGACAGGCATTTTCAGAGTAGTTAGATCTTGAAGTTGCTAACTCTTCAACTAACAAATTGCCAAGGCAAGGAAGGGCTTGGCTGGGGGCAGGGGTGTAAAGGCGATGTTCAGAGAACTTAAGGGCAATGTAAGTTAACTTGGAGGAGACATTTTGTAAGTTGCAGAGTAGGGTTTTTTTTTTTTTTTTAAAGTGAATAAGTTGATTGTCTGATTCCAGAGCCTTTGAGGTATTTTAGTTGAAAATAGAGTTCCGTAGGTGAGCCAGAACATAAGTGATAGTTTAGGAAGAGCTGGCCATCATGAAACAAAAGAAAGCGTGTGTTACTGCTCTTTGTTACCTGAACTAAAGGAGCAGTTGTCTCTTTTCTGTAGTTGTGGGAGCTGAGATACAGAAAAGCACAGAAGTGATCTCAGATTCCCCGAGCACACAGTGGAAAAGGAGAGGGCTGTGTGGGGGAAATGTAAGGTTTGCCCATGTTCCCCATGAGTACACCCATGTAAGCAATCCAGGAAGATGGCTTGGTTTTTCTGTTTGGTTTTTTTGCTCTCATTTGTGTTCGTGTGGGTTCAAATAGACAAGATTTCTTGATGATGTCTATTTGAAATGTCACAGCAGATTTTCTTTTGTAAACTATTGTAAAAACAATAAACACAAAATTTTTGAGAAAACTTAAAAATTTTGTTATTGACAGAATATAGTGTTAAAGACTAAGATAGGCTTGCTAAATTTACTTAAAAGGAAACCAGGCCCCCTGTTATGTTTTAGCATTTCTGGTCAGGCTGTGTAGCATTTTTGTTGTTTGTTTTATTATTTTTAGCTGATGGACTTTGAAGCTTAGACACTAAAAGCAATAAACCATGTTCATTGACCTGAGGTTTCCCCTGTATTGTGAAGGCTGTTGATTGCTTATTTAAGATTTGTTTCTTGGGAAACTTAGGTAATTTTGGAGAATCCAGACTCTCAGCTCCATATTGAAGAACTGACTTCCCTACAGCATGCCATTAAACAAGTTATTTACAGTGTGTTGTGTAACATTTAAAAGACTGCATTGGGCAGTGTAAATCTCTGAGAAGTAACTAACTATTTCTCACTGATCAGCAGTATTAAATACCGTGATAAGGGTTCATTCCTTAATGGGAAATGTTCCGTAGACTTTGGAAAACATTCTCACCAGCTTCTCTCCCCTGCCCTTTTCCCTTAAGGATAACCAAGTAGTCCTCCGCTTGCTCCAGTGAGGACAGTGGGGTTATCAAGTGTGCTGAAATTCTTGTATATCAAGTGTCTGTCGAAATCGTAGCCTGGATTGACCTGGGTCTTTCATTCTTAGCACCTTCTGCCCCCTCCCCACCCCACCCACCACACACACGCGCGTGTGCACACACAACACGGGTGGTGAAGGGAAGGACGTTGTGAAGTTATTTTCCTAAGAGGAGTTTTTGAATGATGGTTCAGTTTGGTCTGTGTTGAAAACCCCAGTTCAGCCATTTACCGTAAGCCTTAGACAGGGGTCTTGGTCTTCCTGATTTAGAGGATGCTGCGCTGACTCTGGTTTTCACAGTGTGCCTGTCCTGGGATGGCTGGGAGGCGGCTCTGCTCCTGCTGCTTCACAGGCAGTGTATAGCGTTGAACTGGGAGAGCCCAGCAGGGTGGGAATGGGTGCATGTGGCTCCTAGTGGAGCTGGCACATCCCCAACCCTTGTGCCATTGGAGTGTGCTGGCCAAGAAATGCTGGGGCGGGTGGCAGGAACTGCCCAGGCAGACCTGGCAGGGTGGCAGCTCTGGAGGACCTCCCACTGATGACCCCTTCTTGTTTCTTCATCTTCTCCTCCAAAAGTTACACATTTTGTGAAGTAACACTGCACCATTTCAAAATGAATTAGATGCATTTTCCTACCTCACCACGTTCCCTGACCCCCAAAAGACTGGAATTTGTTGGGGGAATTAGTTTCAAAGAAACTGCTCTAATAATTAAAATGATGATTGTCAACTTGTTGGTGAGGGTTTTTTTGTGGTCAAGGGGCAAGTGGTGATGGAAGAGTTATTAGGTTGTTGCCTAAGGACATTGAGAATGTACTTCTGAAACAACACAGGCGCCTTTAGCAGACACGCCATATTTCTTGGTAATCTGATCTCAGTTAGCCTTGCTGCAGCTGCTAAGTTGCTTCAGTTGTGTCCGACTCTGTGTGACCCCATAGATGGCAGCTCACCAGGCTCCCCCATCCCTGGGATTCTCCAGGCAAGAACACTGGAGTGGTTTGCCATTCCCTTCTCCAGTGCCTGAAAGTGAAAAGTGAAAGTGAAGTCGCTCAGTCGTGTCCGACCCTTCACGACCCCATGGGCTGCAGCTTACCAGGCTCCTCTGTCCATGGGATTTTCCAGGCAAGCATACTGGCGTGGGGTGCCATTGCCTTCTCCGAGTTAGCCTTGGGTCCTTCTCATTTGTGAAGTTTCGGTTTGGTTACACATTAGAGGGGAGGAATATTTATTTCACCATTCTGGTCAGACATTCATTTCCTTAGGAGCACGTGAGGACATCCTTATTTGCGTGTGCGCACATATGTAGGTTGTGTCCTTTGGATACCGATTGTGGCACACCGCTGCAGCATTCTGAGGGGTTGCTTGCTGTGGTGTTAGAGCGTGGTCGTCTGTGGGAAGAGCGTGAGACCGGCCTCGGGCCTGCTACCTGTGCACACTGTGCCTCTGGCCTGGGTGAGCCGCCGGGAGTGGCCCCCAGGCTCCGTCATGGGGCAGCACGCCCCGGTGCTGGCGAGCTGCTCTCAGTCGCACCAGGCACCTGGTGTAAAGCACTGTTTGTGAGGCAAGGGTGACTTCCTTTCATCTCTGCCTATTCCTACCTCTCTGTTCTGGCAGTTCCAGCTGCTTACCAACCTAAGCACCATTTCTGATGTCCATGGTTTCAGGATCTCTTCTCTGATTTCTCATTTCCATATTCTGTCCATAACCCCCAGTACCTAGCATCCTCCCCTGTCTCAGAAAACTGTGCCTCTGCCAGTGCTTTGCTTGATTATGTGCTTTCTCTCCTTTGCCCCGTGGCTGACGTTGCTGTCTTGCCTGCCTTCCGTCTTTCTCCCTCTACAGTATACGTGACTTCAGCCTCCCTTTCCTATGGAAATCTCCTCCAGCCATGCTGACCCCTCTCTTTAGTGGCAGGACCATCTTTACCTCACCACGACATTTCTCCAAAAAATTCTGTTGGCCACCTCTAGGTTATTCCTCTGACATCCTGTCATCCCTTCCCTTTCGCAATCCCAGTCTCACGTGGCTTGCTCTCCTAAAAGTCAGCAGTGACCTCCTGATCACCAGAGCTTGGGCTGTTTTCTCAGTCCGTATCTTACTCTGTCTTTCTCTGCAGTGTTTGCTTATTCTTCATTCAACCAGCAGGTAGTTTTATTGGGTACCTGGTACTGTGCTGAATGCCATAGTGTCGGAGATGATTCGGATGCAGCCGTGCCATTCAGGAGTGTACATCTGATTGATAGTTGCACGGTGGTGTGGTAAGTAGCCTTGTAGAACGTCATAGGATGTGCCTGGAGTGAGACAGGCCCCCCATAACTCAAATGGGGCAGGCCTGGTGGGCGAGCCTAGGGGTTCTTTGGGCAAGGATTTGGTGTGCCATTGAGTGTCTGTTGAAGGTGGTCTTGGACTGCTGTCCCGCTGTCCTCTCGTCATTCTGTGTCGTGAAGTATACATACAAGCTTAATTGAAATTCTCCATCAAGGTAGCTTTTTATAGTTAGTTAAACTCTAAGTTACTTCATCTTGAGTATTGGTTAGTGTAAGACAGTTCAGTTTGGTTGTTTTACTCTGATTTAAGCTGCCTGGTAATCCCTGTGGACAACTGATTTGATCTGATTGTGTCCCTGATGAGTACTTGTGAAATGACTTGTAGTGGTGATTATCTTGTCTCCTAAGTATTAACAGATACACTTCCTCTTTGAAGGAGTAGAATAGGCTGCTGCTGCCTTTGTTAAGTAAGTGTCTGACTTTGTGACCCTGTGGATTGTAGTACCCGCCAGGCTTCTCTGTCCATGGGATTTCCCAGGCAAGAATAGTGAAGTGGATTGCCATCCTCTTCTCCAGAGGATCTTCCTAACCAGGGCTCGAACCCGGGTCTCCTGCATTGCAGACAGATTCTTTACTGTCTGAGCCACCAAGGAAGCAAACCTATGAAAAAGGAAAGTTCCCTTTCACAGCAAAGGGCAGGGCCTTAGCTTAAGCACCTCCTCCCTTTGCCTCCTGCACTAGACATCTGTGTTTGAGTCCCTGCTCAGCGGCAGGTGAGGCTGTTGGTGGTTGTGGTCCAGCCTGAGGTGACTGTGCCTGTGACTGGCTTTCATTGTGTGCCATTCATTGCCAAGGCCTGTTTGCTGGAGACCATAGGAGACTTGCCCTGGGACTGATGCCTTGTTCATCAGTTGGCTGCAAAGCCACACAACCATGGAACCAGCACCGAGATGCTCAGACAAAAGCCAGGGACTTCCCTGAGCAGGGGCCTTGATGAAGTTGTGGACTAGGCGGCTGTCCCCTCTTCATCCGGTATTTTGTCTCAGCCACATCACACCCTCTCGCAACAGGTATTTCAGACAGTGTGTCCTGTTCCTAGCAGCTTTTTTTTTTTTAATGGCGTGATTATTTTTAAAAGAAACTTGTTTTTCCTAGGTTTGTTTTTTATTTTTTCCTTCCATTTCCATTCCTCTACCACTGGCTCTTTCATGGATGATGCAGAGCTCATCTGCCCAGTCACTTTTCTTTGGCCAGTGCCTCATCGTGGCGAGCGGAGAGGGATATAGGGTCAGGGTGGGGGGGGGTGTTCCATGGTGGCCCTAATTTAGATACATGTGTCCTACCTTGGACTTCCCTTGTGGCTCAGCTGCTATAACGAATCTGCCTGCAAAGTGGGAGACCTGGCTTCTATCCTGGGTTGGGAAGATCCCCTGGAGAAGTGAAAGGCTACCCACTTCGGTGTTCTGGCCTGGAGAATTCCATGAACTGTGTAGTCCATAGGGTCACAAAGAATCGGACATGACTGAGTGACTTCACATCTTATACTTGGAGAGTTTATTACATTGTAAATGTTGACCTAGATGCTAATGTCTTTGAAAATTAATATTGTGTGCTAAGCTTTCCTTTCTTCCTTTGCCACTTGGGTCTGAATGGTCGTGCATTGTGAGAAACATTTGGCACCCTTTAGACTTTGTAAACAATAGTGCTAAAAACCAGTGTCAGTTGGAGACTGGCGCACACATAGTGGTTGATGGCACAATGAATGTATCACTTTTCTAAGATTTTTTTTAATAGTGATTTTCAGTGTTCGCCCCTTGGGAGCTTGTATGACCACAGTCGCCTTCTATTGCTCTGTGTTGTTGGTGGTGCCAATCACAGAACTGCAGGGGACCAGACCAAGTCGGAATAATTAGGTTGAGGAGTGAATGTCACACTTCTAATTTCATTCTCTTTTCATGGGATTACCAGTGTCCATTTAATAAAATGAGATTAACCCTCTGCAGCAGCAGTATTTGAAAGCTGTCAGTCAGTATAATCTTGACAGCTAAAAGTGGTGGTCTCAGCACTCTTAGAAGCAATCATGTTTTATTGGCTGAAAGTCTTGACTGCACAGGGATGTGTGTATTGTTTGAGCACATGTGTCTATGTCATTAAAGGTATACAGAGAGTGGATTTGAAAGAGGAAAAGTTTTACGGACTTAACCATACTATGTAGAAATAATGTAGAAATAACACCATATAATTTAGTTTTGAGTTGTCAGATACCAGTAATAAAATACCTAAACATTATGAGACCAAAATTTTAAATCAAAGAAATATTTATGAAACAAATAATGAAACATCTTTTCTTGAATTTTGTAGAAAACCTCGGATCAATTCTCAGCTGGTGGCACAGCAAGTGGCCCAACAGTATGCCACTCCACCACCCCCCAAAAAGGAGAAGAAGGAGAAAGTTGAGAAACAAGACAAAGAGAAACCTGAGAAAGATAAAGAAATTAGTCCTAGTGTTACCAAGAAAAATACCAACAAGAAAACAAAGTAAGTTCTTGAGTAACTCAGTACAGTACTGTGTTATTTTGCAGGCAAATCAAAGATATCTTTTAAATGCCTCTTTTTCTGTCTCCCCATTTAGACCAAAGTCTGATATTCTGAAAGACCCTCCTAGCGAAGTGAACAGTATACAGTCTGCAAATGCTACAACAAAGACCAGTGAAACGAATCACACCTCAAGGTATTTGAAACTAGACTGAAATACATCACTGCCCAGATTCAGCTGCTCATAATCAAGAGTCGAGGGTGGTTTTGTGCCTGTGGGTTTATAGGCTAAGGGGTGGGATGAAGAGCTGGGGTGGGACTACTAACTTTCAAAATGCACGCACATATATATGAGCTATTTTTTAAATCACTGAGACCCAAACAGGAGAAAGATAAATTGATTTTAATTTCGCAGTGGTCCAAAGCTTTGCTAACTGATCATGGTTTCCATTCTTGCTAAGCTTTTCAGCAGAGCTGTTAGTAAGCATTGGTATCCGTGCTGGCGGTTTAGATTCATTGCCACGGTGTCATGAAGTGTGAGTGCCTGAGAGAGAGAGATTTATTGCCACGGTGTCATGAAGTGTGTGTGTGTGAAAGAGAGGTTCATTGCCAGGTGTCTTGAAGTGTGTGTATGTGTGAGAAAGAGGTTTATTGCCACGGTGTCGTGAAGTGTGAGTGTGTAACACTGGAACCAAAGTCCTTTGCATCCACCCCTGATCTAATAGACTCTTGCCCTGTGGTGTTGCTTTCAGGCCCCGGCTGAAAAACGTGGACAGGAGCACCGCACAGCAGTTGGCAGTGACTGTGGGCAACGTCACCGTCATTATCACAGACTTTAAGGAAAAGACTCGCTCCTCCTCGACGTCCTCATCCACAGTGACCTCCAGCGCGGGGTCCGAGCAGCAGAACCAGAGCAGCTCGGGCTCGGAGAGTACAGACAAGGGCTCCTCCCGCTCCTCCACGCCCAAGGGCGACATGGCAGCAGTGAACGATGAGTCTTTCTGAAGTTGCACATGGAACTGTGAAGACTATGGATCAGGGTATGAAATTCACATCCTCCACCTGCCCATGCCACTTGCACCCCCTGGAAAATCTTCTGTGGACATCGACCTCTTAGTGATGCTGCCAGGATAATTTCTGCTTGCCATGGGCATCTGGCCACCAAGGAATTTCGCACCCTGACGATTACTCTTGACACTTTTATGTATTCCATTGTTTTATATGATTTTCCTAACAATCATTTATAATTGGATGTGCTCCTGAATCTACTTTTTATAAAAAAAAAAAAAATCTGCTGTGCACAATTTTCCATGTACATTACAACTGGTTTTTTGTTTTTGTTTTGTTGGGGGAGGGTGGGATGGGAGGGGGAGGGTGCTTTTATTTATTGTGTTCACAGACTCCATCCTTTCAGCATATCCTTTTAAGTTTAGTTCTTTCTTCCAGTTATACTATGTACTATCAGTTTTGATATAACTATATATATATAAATATAAAATTATATATAAAAGGTTATTTGAAACCAATCCATGGCAACGCTGGTGCTTGATACACTGTGAAGTGAATACAACATTGAACAGTTACAGATCTGGGACAGTCCCTTCTATGAAAGTGCTGAAATTAAATTAAAATCAGTCTTACGTGAAGTATGTTCCAACCCACGTGGGAACTTGACTCTCTCATCTATCTAAAGAGTACTGGATGATACGAAAATATATATTTTTTAAACAGTGTGATCTCAGATTTAAAGACTGCTCCAGATAGCCTGCATTTGTGGTGGAAAGACTGACAAATCACAAGTGGTTCAGTTGGGAGGGCTTTGATCATTCGAAAGTAACTAAACTAGCTCCAGAATGCCAAGTATTCGTGTAAATTACGGTTACATGTTCACTTTGCTCTTCTTACATAAGCACTCATGAAAATATGGTATTCTGTAACTCGAATTCCATCTATATTCCAGACCTCTACTCATGTCTGAGGTAAATTGATAAATTGTCTCAGTTTTAGGATTCAAACTGTCTAACTTGTACTTTTGGTCCATACAAGAAGCAAATCCCTGTTTTCACTTTGCACATGATGTTTTGTTTAATCGAACTTTATTTGCCTCACAGCCCCTTGTTTCCCTTACCATTCAGTGAGAATTCTTTTCCTTTCTTAAAGTCTAGTCTTGTTTGACTGAACAGAGGTTATCAACCAACACATCCAGTCCCCAGTCCTGACGTGAAGCTTTTCAGGTCCCTGATGTGTCTGGGTTCCCTGCTGTGGGAAGGAATGCAAGAGGTGAAGAAATGGTTGAGGGGCTGGCAGCTAGAGTTGCAGGGAAGATTCCTACTTCTGTGAGCTTTTACTTCCTCAACACAAAGACAGCTTGAGTAAACTCTTTTTTAAAAAGATTCTTTTCACTTTTTTTTTAGATGCCTTGCAAAAATAAACGTGTAAAAGACCACTGATACGAACCCACCCCTCATTAAAAAAAAATGTTGTTTTGCTTTGTTTGGATTTAGCATCTTTCTTCTGTCTGACTCTTACATTCATATTCCCAGAGTTCGTAGACTTGAGAGTCATTTCAAGCATGGGAACTTGATGTCACCTTCCTTTATTCAACCTGGGAGGGCAGCAGATTAGTGATGAAACGCCGCATTTTGGTGTGAAAAACCTGGTTTGCTTAAGAATAGAAGTAACTTCTGTGTATGGAGGCAACGAATAAAGAGAAAAATTAACAGCTTGATTTGAGTAGCCAACAGGAAAGGCTCCTTTCACGTTTACATTAAAACTATTCTGTAGTCACTGATGTACCATCATTTAAATTCTGTTCTCAAAGGTATAGATGATAAAGCAGTGCCATTTGTTGCTGTGGTCCTATTCTCAAATGCATGGACAATGTTTCCCCTCTTTTTAAAAAATACTGCTTGTATCTGGGATGCAAGCTATACTTACCTTTTTAAATACATTTTTAAAGTATTTATTAATGAACCAAAGGAAATTAGATGCTTTCTATAAGCATCAGAATATATAATACATAGTGATTTGACTATGAATTTTAAATCCACATTTTAATATTAGTGGGGTATTGCAAAGACATTCCTTCTAAAGTTTTAATATTCCTTTTATTAAGGGTCTCAGGGAGGGTAAATTAGTCAGCCATATTTATTTTCCAGAGATGTAAGGAATTGCTAAGTTTTTTAATTAACTTTTTTAAAAAATTTAAATGCCACCAAACTCATGTGGGTTGCACTGCTTTTGGAACCAGTAAGTGTTGGTATGCACTTTGTTCAGAAACACTGTGTACTTTTGCAAAATTAGTTTCATGTAAAGTGATTGGACCCCTAGACTAGTGGGAAAAGCTGATTAACCAGCTACTCAGAGGCTGCTAATTCATTGCCAATGTCTTGGTTTTCAGTTCTGCCTCCGTGATAAATTTAAGGATAAAGAATAGGGAGGGGTGAAGGAAGGGAGGATTGCTTTAAGCGAGATGATGACGTTGCCAGTTGGGTGGAAACTGCAGCGCAACGGTGGGAGTGCTCTCAGCAATCAGATGTTTGTGGTCCCTCCTTTGGCTGCTGTTGTGTGTTGTGTTATGATAGTAAGATGATAGGTACTTTAGACTTTTAATTTCCGAAATGGATGACATCCCTCAGGCATGTATTCTGGAAATGGAATTCCTGTAACTTCTGCTTTTGCAGTTTACCCTACAATTAGTAGGCAGCGTGTAAAAACACTAGTGTAGATGATAAAAGATATATATTGAAAGAGGACCAGAAATACTTGGTATTCAGCGGCACAGTAAGCAGGTTATAAAAGCAAAACAAAAGCACAGTGTTAATGCTTGCAAGTTTCCATTTGTTTTAACGCCACAGGATCTTTCATACTCGTGCGTGTGCTCACGCACACAGAGCTTACCCAACCTGCTCTGCTTGAGTCATGCAATTCAAAAAAAGGCAAAAAAGAGGTAAAGACATCCTGATACCCTCAAAATATTTTCAGTCAAAATTTTTCCGTTTTAATCTGGACATTGAAAACATTGGCAGAAGCTTCTGTGAGTTTAGTTCCACTAAGATGTTTCACCTGCCTTATCAAGACCATTCTGTCTACTTTTTTAAGCTACCGTATCTTAAATTATTGAAAATTTATTAATTGCTGATATATAATAACCTTTGCTTGTATGTAACCGAAAATGGTTTAAGAGCCGACATTTAGAGTATGACAATGGAGCTGAACAGTTTTTAATGCGCAAGCAGTTCTGTTCTTGTGTATGACTTGTAACCTTAATTTACTGTGTAAAGATGGTTACATTATTTCCTTAGCTTTGTTTGTTGGAGACAAATAGAGAATGCTTGTTAAGTATGTCAAAACATAATCTTATCTTGTGAATTTTTGTTAATGTATTATACGAGCTATATTTTTCATTTGCCCAGAAAGACAGCTTGTATAACGCTTTTGGAAGTTTCTGCTCTGTAATGTCTTTAGAGCTGACAGTCTGTTAGGTTTGTTTTTTTCTTCATGCTAAAGTGTCGGTGGTTTTGTGAACTGGTCAGAAATTCACAGGTCTTAAATGTTTGGGGGAAATTTATATTGGACACTGCTCTTTGTCTAGCAAATAAAAGATGTTAATATATTCCTGTTACTGGCATGTGCACGACTATGTTATTAGAAGCCACTTTATCGTTTTCCTGCTTTAAATAGAAATGTCTATTTATGAATTCTGCTTGTAGTTTTTTCACAAATAAAATAGTAAACTTTACATTGAAATCTTTATTTTTGTCTGTGTAGACATTAGCTAGCAAGTAGGAGGTTACTTTTTGTACTCAGATTTTTCACTTACGTAGTTTTTCAGGAGAACTTGAGTTTATCAGATGCTGAAGGTGATTTGGGTATCTCAGTACATGGCTCAGAGCTGCAGCAGAAAATATAATGGAACAAAAGAATGCCAGAATTTTGAAAGAAAGCAAACGAGTGTCTCTGAAGAAGTCATTTGAGGTAGGCAGTGATGATTTAATGAAAGAAGTGAAGATGATGGATAACTGGTTAATTCGGTGCCTGACTGAAGAACCCTGGAAAGAACCCATTTCTGGCCAATTGCAGGTAGGTTAACTATGACCCTCATGTAAAGGAAATAGTGTCATACCTAAAAGCTGTGCAAAGCCTTCATCTTGCCCAGTGCTAGGGAGGTAATCACTTCCAAGCAATGTGGAAACCACTTAGGACACTTATAAGATTCACCCGATTACTCTTAGTCTGCACTTGAACTAGCAAATGGGAAGATTGTAAATGGTGCAGGATGGTAATATGAAAATTGATTTGTCTTGGGAAAAGCAAATTTTTTTTTTTTTTTGGTCTTCCAGTACTGGGTCATAACCCATCTGGCTCTTCAAGAGTCTTGGAAAGAATCTGAATGGATTAAAGAACAGGGAACAGATAGTGACTGATGTTTCCCAGCACCTTCAGGCCATGGGCTGGCTGCACCCCAACTCTCAGCTTTCCTTGGTACCTGAGGAATCTTTGAGGGTCCCCACACTGGCACTACCCTTTGGGGAAGCTAGAGGCTGCCTCCCATAATAGATGAAGGCATACAGCTGAAGGCTGGTCCCTACCGTGGAAATGCAGGGATGTCGTTTAGTTAATTCCTTCAAGTTGTGAAGATGAGAAGGAAGGTGAAGTCTCCTTTCCTGTGTCTTTAGCTAAACACCAGCCTTGATAACGCATGTCTAGACACCCATACTGAGGAATACCATGGCCGATGTATTAACATCAGCGTGGTAGGAAGCTCTTGCTGAGTTAATCTTGGTTGAGGGTAGGATGATGTCTTCAGCTGAGAAGTTCTGCATTCATTGTCTGGTAACATGGAAACCGGCCAGCCCCTTCCCGAGAGCAGTGAGGAGAAGCAAAGAGCTGTCAGTGAGGCCCTGTATCTCTTTCATCCATGACCTCCCAGCAGTTCTGTAGAGCCTTTGAAACTTTAACATCATAGCAAGGAAAGCTTCAGAGCCACTGGTGTGTTAGGTGTAAAAATTCTTGATCAAAGTCTTGCTTGCTAATCATCAAGAGAAGCCAGGTTCTAATCTGGCCACCCTTACTGGTGCTTGTCAGGAAAGGTCAGTCTTCATCTGGCAGCCTGAGCTCTCTTACACAGAGTAGATATGAACCACTGAAAACTGAGGAAAGGCTCTGATTTTTCTAGGAAAGATCATTGGCCTTGTCTGGAGAGAGAAAGGGGCTGAAATCTGGAGTGAAGGCTGTCGTGTTCTGCCTGGTCACCCTGCCTTCTC
>SJYC01113866.1:0-22139 GCA_006408675.1 Madoqua kirkii
TTTCAGGAGAACTTGAGTTTATCAGATGCTGAAGGTGATTTGGGTATCTCAGTACATGGCTCAGAGCTGCAGCAGAAAATATAATGGAACAAAAGAATGCCAGAATTTTGAAAGAAAGCAAACGAGTGTCTCTGAAGAAGTCTTTTGAGGTAGGCAGTGATGATTTAATGAAAGAAGTGAAGATGATGGATAACTGGTTAATTCGGTGCCTGACTGAAGAACCCTGGAAAGAACCCATTTCTGGCCAATTGCAGGTAGGTTAACTATGACCCTCATGTAAAGGAAATAGTGTCATACCTAAAAGCTGTGCAAAGCCTTCATCTTGCCCAGTGCTAGGGAGGTAATCACTTCCAAGCAATGTGGAAACCACTTAGGACACTTATAAGATTCACCCGATTACTCTTAGTCTGCACTTGAACTAGCAAATGGGAAGATTGTAAATGGTGCAGGATGGTAATATGAAAATTGATTTGTCTTGGGAAAAGCAAACTTTTTTTTTTTTTTGGTCTTCCAGTACTGGGTCATAACCCATCTGGCTCTTCAAGAGTCTTGGAAAGAATCTGAATGGATTAAAGAACAGGGAACAGATAGTGACTGATGTTTCCCAGCACCTTCAGGCCATGGGCTGGCTGCACCCCAACTCTCAGCTTTCCTTGGTACCTGAGGAATCTTTGAGGGTCCCCACACTGGCACTACCCTTTGGGGAAGCTAGAGGCTGCCTCCCATAATAGATGAAGGCATACAGCTGAAGGCTGGTCCCTACCGTGGAAATGCAGGGATGTCGTTTAGTTAATTCCTTCAAGTTGTGAAGATGAGAAGGAAGGTGAAGTCTCCTTTCCTGTGTCTTTAGCTAAACACCAGCCTTGATAACGCATGTCTAGACACCCATACTGAGGAATACCATGGCCGATGTATTAACATCAGCGTGGTAGGAAGCTCTTGCTGAGTTAATCTTGGTTGAGGGTAGGATGATGTCTTCAGCTGAGAAGTTCTGCATTCATTGTCTGGTAACATGGAAACCGGCCAGCCCCTTCCCGAGAGCAGTGAGGAGAAGCA
The DNA here is from genome assembly GCA_006408675.1 of Madoqua kirkii. Classification (NCBI taxonomy): domain Eukaryota; kingdom Metazoa; phylum Chordata; class Mammalia; order Artiodactyla; family Bovidae; genus Madoqua; species Madoqua kirkii. The sequence goes on from SJYC01113866.1 coordinate 1,057, forward strand.
AAGAGCTGTCAGTGAGGCCCTGTATCTCTTTCATCCATGACCTCCCAGCAGTTCTGTAGAGCCTTTGAAACTTTAACATCATAGCAAGGAAAGCTTCAGAGCCACTGGTGTGTTAGGTGTAAAAATTCTTGATCAAAGTCTTGCTTGCTAATCATCAAGAGAAGCCAGGTTCTAATCTGGCCACCCTTACTGGTGCTTGTCAGGAAAGGTCAGTCTTCATCTGGCAGCCTGAGCTCTCTTACACAGAGTAGATATGAACCACTGAAAACTGAGGAAAGGCTCTGATTTTTCTAGGAAAGATCATTGGCCTTGTCTGGAGAGAGAAAGGGGCTGAAATCTGGAGTGAAGGCTGTCGTGTTCTGCCTGGTCACCCTGCCTTCTCCCCTGGCGTTAACTGCAAGGCTAGGGTTGAAGCCTGCTGTGGGTCATCCAGTGCCTGGTTATGCACCAGGTGCGGTTCTGATTGCAAGTGGGACTGGCTGTGCGGAGAAAGGGCACAGGCCGAGAGTGGCCACTGCTGCACGTGTCTTTAATCTAGACCACGCACACCTGGTTTCCATGCCTCGCTCATGCCAGGCATCACAAATCGATCACAGTACTCTTCGGCTGAATTCAAACTCAGAAATCTCAACACGGCTCTCCAGGCATCCCATGTCCGTGGGAGGTAAATGCCTTTGCCCTTCCTGCCCTGGATCAGACCTACCGAGGCAATCGGGGAACCCTGCAAGGCCATTTTTTAATCAACTCTTCCGCTGTGGAGCACTTCCTGGAGCCGTAGGAATTCCAAGCAGAAGGCAGCTGAGAGGCTCGAAGGAGTCAGGGAGGAAGAGAACGAAATACCCAACACAGCACCAATTCTTCAATAGCTCAGCACGGGACAAGAGAAAGAGGCCCATGGTGACACTGTCACTTTAAATGCCCGACGCCACGGTGCTGCCATGTAGGCTGGACCAGAACTTGCCCAGGCTGCTGCACCGGTTCTGCTGACCTCCAAGACTCTCAGATGACAGGGCAGAACACCAAGCGGATGTGATGCTTAGAAAGAACAGGACAAGCTTTAGGAGCCAGAACTGGGTGAGACTCCCATCTCCACCTGACTCGTTTTCCTCACCTCGGAAGCAAACCGCTCCTGCCCTATTCTGTGCTCCAAAGTGGCCCATTCGTTGCTCACATTTTGCTGTGTTTCTAGTAAGGGAGAGCAAAAATTTTCCTGCATGTTCATTCTGCTTCCCTGATGTTAATAGCGGGAATGAATGAGAAGCGTTTTGTTTTGTTTTGTGATTGTCTTATCTTGTTTTTAAATATTTCCTTATCTATCTAATCTTTCTGCCACTTCCCACCGTGGAGCCCACATTTGAAACCACAGTAGCTTTGCAAGGGTATTGTTTCTTTCACTTTCAGGCTCCAATTAGTCACAGAGATAGGGCCATTCAGAGCTGTAAAGCAGGTCCACCGCAGAAGAGGAAAGTCCTGCACTTGTAACTGTAGCCGGAAAATGTTCCCGGAGTGTCTGTGTGCCAGCATCGTGGTCATGGCAGGGGGCCGGCTCCCCAGCCTGTGGGTTTGTCCTCTGTCACTTTCCAGGAGGATTTAACAGCGTGCTCCGCTGTCAGCTGCACTCTTGAATCCTCTCTCATCTTAGTGACACTCCTGCTTAAGTGAGTCATTCTTGACTCCCTGGACACCAGAAGCCTTTCTTCCTGACAGCAGGTGAGATGCTGGCAGCCTCTCAACGTGACCATCCACTTCAGTGCCTGTGAAAATCCCCACCGCCCTGCGACCCGGACATCTGAAGATTTTGCTTAATAGAGTCGGCTGCCGCTTGAGGGAGGTGTGCCCGGCTGGCTGGGGAGCCCAGCATGAGACCCGCTCTGCCTGCACCGGGGACCCTCCATGGCTGCTGCCTGGGAAAGGCTGGTGTGGCTGGAGGGCACGAGGGGAGGAGGCAGGCCACCCGGCATGCCTGAGGAGCGAAATACGCAAGACAAAATTCTGGAAGCATGGAGAGGGGGCATGAAATGCTACTTCAATGTGAATTTCAACAATAGAACACAGGATCTCAAAGAAATTTCAGTTCTCAGTGTACTCTGCTGCCTTGATGAGTGCTTCTATTGAAAAGTTCCAGGAAGCCTGCTATTTTCCTGCCCTTCAACCGCGTGAAGCCTGGTTTGAAGAGAGGACGGAGGAGATGGTAAATAGGTATCTGACAAGGTGTGGGCTCCAAGGCCCTACTACAGGCATTTTCTCGTCTCTGGCAGTCGGCAGATAGAGCCAGGGGCCTTCTCTCACAGATGCGCCTGAGCACCTCTAAAAAGCCTGCCACTCAACCACGTGATGGCCTGCCCATAACCGGCTTCTGTCCTTAGCCCAGGTCTCCCACCATGAAGCCATGCTCCTCACAAAGCCCAGCACTGACTCTGCTGCTGTTTGATAGTAAAGGCCATAGTTCCAGAACAGACTAGCTATAACCTCACCCCTCTTAACCCACTCCTCCCACGTGGAGAGTTCTGGCTTCAACTTATAATTCCCATAGAGAACAGGCTCTCCTAGTCCAGGGGCACTAGCTCTGCTTCTTGCATCCCAAGAAGCATCAGACCCTGTGGGATGAGCCGAGATGGTGGCCAGCCTCTGCCCGTGTTGAAAGACTTAACATTTTATTTCCTGACTGTTTGGATGGCTGGCTGCAGCATGTATACCTTCACTTCTGGCCACTCTTAACTCTTTGCCCAAAAGGAGTCTACCCAGGAAATGACAACCTGGTTTGGTCTCCACTAAACCATTGCTGTGGACCACAGACAAGCAGAACTGTCCTTACATCTCAACAGCCTTCGCCTAATGTCACAAAGGGCACAGCCAGCCTTAGCCCAGGTCTGTCTGATCAGAAGGATCATATGTGAATTTAAGAACAGTGACATCGCCCAGTCACCTAGTAGAGACTCTTAACATCCTTGAAAGATGGAGGGGAGGCAAACATCCTTTAGCTTTGCCTGATTCCTCAAGCTTTCAGCTTGGGACTTGAATGTGATGGCTGCAGTCACCTCAGCCTATCAGATCACCCTAAGGTTGGAAGCTACACGGTAAGGATAATAAGAGTTGAAAGATAGCAGTCTGGATGCCCTGCAGCTCCTGACCTCACAGGTGAGACAGAAACTTCTCTTTTATTTAAGCCATTGTGTATTAGTTAGGATTCTCCAGAGGGAAAGAACCAATAGGAGATAAACAGGTGACCCTTGAACAACATGGGAGGGTTAGTTGTTCAGTTACTCAGTTGTGTCTGACTCTGCAACCCCATGGACTGTAGCATGCCAGGCTCCTCTGTCCTCTACTATCTTCCAGAATTTGCTCAAATGTATGTCCATTCAGTCAGTGACGCTACCCAATCATCTCATCCTCTGCTGCCCCTCTCTCCAAAAATCCAAGTGTAACTCACAGTCAGCTCTTTGTATTAATATCTGTGGTTCTGCATCTGCAGATTCAACCAATCGGAGATTCAAGCAGCTACAAACCGTGTAGTGTGTATTGATAGTATTTATTGAAAAATATCTGAGTGTAAGTGAACTACCTGAGTAGTTCAAGTGTATCTACCTGAGTAGTTGAAGCTGTGTTGTTCAAGAGTCAGCTACAGATAGAGATATACAAGGTTTCCAAGCATGGCTGTAAAGAACCGAATTCCGGGAAGACAGTGGGGTTTTGGCGAGCAGGGAAGCTCACTGGCACAGGTGACGGTGGGGAAGGGGCCAAGCCTTGGTGCCGGGCCCTGCTCTGTACTGCGTACTTCCAGTGCTTGCTAGGAAAATGAGTCCTCTCCGGCTTCCTCAAGGCTGAGGAATGCCATGTGGTATGCATTACCCACCAAGTAATAGGCCATTTACCTTCTCCAAGGCTGGGGGCAAATGGACCTAATTGGTGCAGCCCCTGGAATATTGTATGTCTCTCATTGTGGTCCCAGGACTTGAGACCCTCTTACTTTTGCAACCAGGACAACATGTGGCAAACATGGTGGTCTTTGGTCTCAACGGAAAAAGCAACAAAACCACATTTCAGATGGTGTGTGTGGGGGTGGGGGTGGGGGTTTGAAGTGGTTTCTGCTTAATCCTAGCTGCATCAGGCCATCTGAGAGGTTGGCTAGAGCTGGGGGCTGCTAGAATGAGGAAACGATTTTGCTAAGCCAGCCTGTGTCTGCATTCCCAAATATGGAGTTCAAGGATTCATCTTGGAGAAAATGAAACAGAAGCTTCCAACAAAGGGTTCTTGAAAGTCAGTTTGTAATTAACCTTTCTGTGTAACATGAGATTTCTCAACTAGATGGAGGGGGAAAATAGATTCCATTTTAATAATTAACAGATACTTGTAAACAGCAGTTCCAACATGCTTTATAGAGGATTGATAACCGTAGGCTGAGGTGTTAGTCGAGAGGCTTTTCTCAACTGATCCAATCTATCTCTCGCCTTGAATTTGGTTTTTCTCCTGTACTTGATAAAGAGGCTGGGCCTGGCCTGGCTCTGCATTGGGGCTGCCGCACAGCTCCTAGAGCCTTGGCCTCGGTTTCAGGCTCTGCCCTTCTTCAATTAGCGACCTCACAGGCTCGTCTCCAAACCATAATTGAATTCCCACTTGATCCGTTTGACCCCAGCTTCCCCCTGGAGCCAACTCTCCTGTGGATGGTGTGCTCCGGGAACCTGCGAGGGTGGAGGGATTGCCACCTGTGCCCTCCTGGGCAGACTGCAGCCCCTGGACAAGTCTTGTGTGACCCAGAGGAACTGAAAAACACCATGGTGTGTGAAGGCCATCCATGTATTAGTTTGCTAGAGCTGGCCACGATAAAGTGCCCCAGACTGGGTGCTTAACAACAGATACCTCACAGTCCCTGGGGCTGGAAGTCCAAGGTCAAGGTGTGGACAGGGTTTCTTCTAGAGCTGTGAGGGAAGGACCTGCTCCCAGCCTGTCTCCTCGCTTTGTCGGTGGCTGTGTTGCCGTGTCTGTCTATATCATCTTCCCTCGATGTGTGTCGGTCTCTGTCCCAATGTCCGCTTTTTATGATGAAACCAGTTATAGTGGATAAGGGCCCACCCTAACAACTTCACTTTGACTACATCTGCAAAGACTGTTTCCTAATAAGGTTGCATTCTGAGTTCCTGGGGGTTAGGGCTTCAACTCGTGAATTTTGAGGGGACACAGTTCAACCCCTAACAGAGGCAATGGCACTCTATTTGCCATGGTGCCGTCCATCCACTGGCCCCTTTTACTGGGTGCCTGTCATTAAGTACAGGCTTCTCGGGTAGTTACAGTGATAAGAAACCTGCCTACCTAAGCAGGAACACAAGCGACTTGGGTTTGATCTCTGGGCTGGGAAGAGGGCACGGCAACGCACTCCACTATTCTTGCCTGGAGAATCTCATGGACATTGGAGCCTGGCGGGCTACAGTCCATAGTGTTGCAGAGTCAGACACAACTGAAGTGACTTGGTACACATCATTAAGTGCATTCCCTCCTAGCTTCTTTAAGCTTTTGGATTGTGGTCCTGCCCTTGTTTAGAAGTTTTTTTCATTCATTCATTCATTGTTCATTCATTCGTGTGTCAATCAAACATGGTAGTGCTTACTTTGAAAGATTGTTAGAAAATAAAATATTTTTAGCTTCATGTCTGACAGATGCTAGGTACTCAACTACATTGATTCATCCCTGCATTTACTGATGTTTATAAAGCAGCACTAAAGCAGCCCAAGGCTGGGCTGAGCCTGCAGATCTGGGTGAGGTATCTGCCCTGACCAACACACAGGGGGCAGAGGTATGTGAACAACACTGCTGAGTGCTCTGTGAAGATAGGGGTCCTGGGAACCTGGGGCTGGAGCAGAAAGATAGGGGCAAGAGGGCAAGGATGAGCTCCTAGAGGCAGTTCTGCAGAGCCCAGCGTCCACGAGAAGGCAGCTGAGCTTCCTTTTAGTGTCCCGGATGACACTCTCGGTAGTTTTTCAGCAGAGGATGAGTCAAAGTTGTGCTGAGGGCATCAGGTTGGACTGGGCAAGAAGGGATTCTGGCAGAGACCATGGCAAAGCGGCCGCTGGTGTCCCGAGGAGAGAGATGGGACCTGGGCCAGGAGGATGGTGGTAGAGACCAGGAGAGGCGGTTGACTTTGAGAGATGAGGGTTAGAAGTGGCAGGATGTGGCAATGGGCGAGTGGGTGTGTGGGCTGGGGGCAAGGATGGACTGGCTTGTGGTGCTTGCTGGAGGGTGCGGCTTCCCTCAGAGGAGCAGGAGGGTCTGGTTGGTGGTGAGATGTCGAATTGGAGGCAGAGGAGTCTGGACTTGATAAAGCGTGAAGAGTTGCTGTCTATCGTGTGCTTGTTCATTCCACTGCTATTTATGGAGTGCTTGTCCACAGCATGCACAGTGCTGGAGGCCAGGGCACAGCAGTAAGCAACGCAGAGCCTTATGCAATGGACGTTCTAATGGGGAGACAGACAGCAGGCATGGGAGCACAGAGATGATAAGGCTGTTCTGAACTATGATATGGAAATGAGACCAGGCCAGGTGATGGGGAGAGGTGAGGGGCTACCTAAGTTGGAGTGGACAAGAAAGGCCCTCTGAAGAGGTGATACTTGAGTTAAAGCCTGAATGGTGAGAATAAGTCACGTAAGGAAGAATGTGGGGAAGTTCTTGGTGGACACAGAATGTGCAAAGGCCCAGAGGAGGGAGAAAAAGGCTCCAAATGAGATGGGAGTGAAAACCAGGGACCAGGCCCCCTGGGGAAAGACAGGCTAGAGGAAGGCGTTCATAATTTCCCTAGGACTGTGCTAAGTCAAGAAACCTTTAAAGCCAGAGAACGCCAAATTTGAGAAGAGCTGAAGAATTCTGGGGACCCTGTACCTATGGTTCTATGGGCCTAACTTGGTTTGAGTTGAGTTTTCATTGCTTGTACCCCAGGGGCCTTGATGAACCCATCTGGGAAGAAAACTCTTTATGGAGAGGGGGATGGGAGTGGGCGGGGCGTGTGTCAGGGTCTGAGAGGCCCAGACCAGTAGATCTCTGGAGGCCCTAGGGCTGAGCTGGTAGAGTTAAGTGCGCACAGCTCCCCTAAGACTTATGAGAACCAAGACCCAGGTCTCAGTTTTCTGGAACAGCCGCTCTTTCAGCAGTTTTTCATGCGGGGGTCTACATGCTTGTTTATTCACGCTGTCCTTGCCTGAAACTGGAAACCACTGAGCCAAGTGCGGGATGAGAAGACTTTTACAAATGGGGAAACTGAGGCTTGGGGAGATTAGTGAGTGCCTGAGCAGCACAGCTGTGAAGAGGTCACCCTGAGTGGGAGGCAGGCCTGCAGCCTCTTATTTCAAGGCCCTTTGTGGTGGAAAAGGCAGCCTGCCTCAGAGGCCTGGGATGGGAATTTGGCTCGGAGCATGTCCCTCCTGGATGTGGCCAGGCAGGGGCTTGGAGGAGCTACAGCCTTGGATCCGTCTCTCCCTAAAGTGGACCAGGGCCGTGTACCCAGGACCACGAAGTGCAGCCTAAAGCGGAGACCAGGGGCACAAGCTTTGGAATCAGGGCTGAGTTCTAAAACTGGGGCTGTGCCCAACTGACTGTGGGATGTAGGCACGTCAGTTGAATCCCAAGCCTCAATTTCCTTACCTGGGATAAGTGTGCAGCAGCTCCAGCAGGATGCAGTGAGATCAGAGTGAGACCTCACACGGAGTCTGTAACTCTTCACCTGTTGTCTGGCAGGCCCTGAGTTAGCTACTGCTCCGCTATTAATGCCATCACTACACAAGAAACGTTATTTCATTCTAAGGCTCACACTGCAGGGCTGGGTGCAGGAGGCCCCCAAAGGCAGAGCCTAAAGGAGGCCCAATCAAGCCCGGTTTGCCCATTGGCCTGGAAATCCCACCACACAGTGAATTTCTGATGGAAAGGAAGCCTGAGAGTTCAGTGAGTGCACTTGATGGGATTGTGAATTTTCTTCCTGCCGTGGCTTTCTCGTGGACCAAAGTTGCAAGAAATGCAACTGCTGTTCTCACATCTTTGTCTTATTTTTATCTGATGAATGATTAAACTAAGTTGACTTGTGATTTCAAGGAGCTAAAGGAAAAAAACAAAAAGAGAAAACCTGTATAAGGCCTGAGTGGGCCCAGCTTGGGTCACATCACCGGACCAGAACCAGTTGTCTGGTTAAGGGGACACAGTATTCCCATAGGCCAGAAATGGATTTCTCTTTCTTGTGCTAGAACTGTGAGTAGAGTGTCACATACCTAGAAATTCTGTGAAGCAGGGTAGAAGCCTGGAGGCTCTTTGTACCTCTGGGACCATAAGGTGAAGCTAATGCTGAGGAAAACAAGGCCACAGGATGACAAAGAATTGTGAGAACATTGTTTGAGCATCTGGATCCAGCTGTACCCGAAAGCCCTAAAACTCTACAGCAAAGTCTTTGGAGGAATGGAAGTGGGCTGAAGCCAGTTTGAATTGGATCTTGCCACTGAAAACTCCTTAACTAGTTCAGGACCAGAGCTGACGGTAGTAGAAAGAGAAGGCTAAGACCAGCCTTGGGCTCAGATCCTAGCCCGGCTTCTGAGAGCTGTATGCCCTGGTGGAGCCTCAGCCTCGTCATCTGTAAAATGGGAATAATAGTACTCTCTTGATGACTATAGTGCTGCTAAACTATAGAAAATAGGTTTGCTGGATGCGGCAAGTTACAGGTACTCAGTGAATGGTCGATGTTTACTATAACCAGAGGATTCAGCAACGGGCTTCCTGTCCTCCCTGGGCCAGGATCCAGCCTCACAGTTTGTTTGTCCGCAGATCCCACAAGTCACGCGACAGCACTTCCTGTTGCCCGCAGGAGGATGGGGTTGGCACGGGCTCTGAGCTCTGGCAGGCCTGCACCTTCTCTTCCAGAAACTCCCTCCTGCCCGTCCTCCCAGCCCAGAGGGCTCAGCACCTTGGAAATACTGCTGTGCCAGTCCCACAGACCAGCCTGGCTCTGTGCCTGGGGGGAGCCTCCTCCCTTTCCAGAATCACAGGCTCTTGGAGACGGGAACCAGGGACCCTGGGAGCTCCACCTGCTTTGGTAGAAGGAAAACAGAGGCTTTCAGGGGGGCTAGAGCCAGGAGGTGGCATGCCCAGAATCCAAACCCTGCTCTCCGCCTCGCCCTGATCCCCACCCTCAGCTCCTTTCCTGGGAAGGGAGGTGTGGGACTTTCTCAGCACATGCCCATGTGGCGGGCAGTCACTTGATTTTAGGGCACATGCCAGAGAGTGTTTTTAATTTTAGCATCTTTGTATTCATTTGGACAGTGATCCCCTGCCCCTTCCACAGAACAAAGCCGGGTCCACAGGAGAGGAATCCCTGTCTGCGTTGTCCCTACTGCCATTTCCAGAGCCTTGAGTTCTGCCTGGCACATAGTCAGCACTTCATCAGTGTTTGGTTGATTGACCCAGGAAATAACATTTTGGAGCGAAGGTATGCCCAGCAGTGCAGTTTCTCCCCACTCAGAGATCAAGTTCTCTTTGGAAATCTATTGGCGTTGGACATTAGGTCAGTTTGAAGAAAAATACTAAGGGATGAGGGGCACCGTGTGTGTGGAGGTGGAAGCAGCGGTCACGTGGAGCCTGGGTACCTGGATTCAAACAGTGCTGGGTGACTCAGACCCCACATCCTGCCAGCAAAATCGCCTGTGGTTCTTTGTGGGCTGAAGCAAGAAATAAGCACACCCTTCCCAGGTATATTAGTTTCCGTGGGTGTCATAACAGATTAACCACAGCTTGGCTGACTTACAGGGACCGAACTGTCGGTGTGGGCAGAGGCACACTCCCTTGAAAGCTTCTGTGGGAGGGTCCTTTCTCACCTCGCTCAGCTCCTGGGGGCTCCAGGCATGCAGGGGCATGGGGGCACACCATTCCAGCCTCGCCTCTGTCTTCACACGGCCTTCTCTGTGTCTGTGTCTTCTCCACTGTCTTAGAAGGAATATTGGTTATGGGACTGAGGACCCAGCCTGGAAATCTAGGGTGGGGCCATCTTGAATGCCTTGCTTATATCTGTAAAGACCCTCTCCCGCAAGGTTCCGGGGGTTAGGACTCTCTTTGGTGGTCCCAGATCAACCTATGCTACCTGGGGGTCTGGAACCCATGGAGCACCAACCCCAGTCCTGCGTGTCGCCTTCTCCAAGAAAGCCCAGCTGTGTCCCAGTGCCTCTCAGGGGTGACATCCTTGGGGACATTTAATGGAGTCTGAGAGAGGAGCAGCAGACTCCTGGGGAGGGCTACTCACAGGCAGCCACTGTGGGACCCCCTTCCCTGGCCAGCAGTTCTGAACAAGGAGAAGGGTGTTCAATTGGGAGGATTTGGCCCCTGGGAACTTCACTGAGGGAAGGAATCTGTTTGTCCACTTCTCTGGAGTGTCCCTCTGCAGACTTCTATGAGTATCACTTTCTTTACTTTTTTAAAAAAATACTTATCTCTTTGGATTAGGTCTTAGTTGCAGCATGCGGGATATTTATTTGTGGCATGCAGGATCTAGTTCCGTGATCAGGGATCAAACTCGAGCCCCTTGCATTGGGAGTGTGGAGCCTTAGCCACTGGACCACCAGCGAAGTCCCAAATATCACTTTCTGAATGTCTGTGGGAAGGAAGAAAGGAGCACCTGCATGAGGAACGTGGCTCAGGGATCTCGTGGGCCTGGACGCCCATGTGTCTGTGCTGCTGTCTCAAACATTTATACATCACCTGTTGGCTCAGACACAGTCCAGCCCTTTAGGGCTGGCAGCCTAGGGCAAAAGAGAGGGTTAAAGTGAGCCTGTAGATAAAATGATGACAAGCCATTATCGCTGCAAGAAAGGAAACAGACTGTGTGTGGAGATGGAGCTTAACCACAGGGGAGGCCTTGCGGGGGAAATGGAATTTGAGCTGAGGCTTAAAACTGGGGAAAAGCATTCCAGACAAAGGGATAGCATGTGCAAATGTCCTGAGGTTAGAAAGAGCCCAGCCATCAGATAACTGGAAAAATGTCCGGTGGGTGGGAATGTAGTCCATGGGAGTGAAAGGGAGGGAGGTTAGCAGGTGCCGAGTCCCTGCCGGCCCTGTCAGCTGTAGGAGGGAATTTGGATTTTATTCCAAAGATTTCAAATAGGTTGTGTCATGCCTTGAATTAGCTTTTTGAAGATTTCCTTTGGAGAATGGGCAGAAAACAAGACAAGGCAGGGGTTGGCAACCTTTCCCTGTAAATGTTCAGATAGTAAATATTTTGGGCTTTGGGGGCCATCAAATCTCTGTCTTGACTAATCAGCTCTGCTATTGTGTAGCACAAAAGCACCCAGAAGTAATTCGTAAGCAAACTGGTGTGGCTGTGTTCCCATAATACTTTATAAAATTGGGCAGCACTTGGACTGGACTGCAGTCAGTGATTTGCTGATTCCTGTTGCTGGGGGACCAAGCTGGAAATGAGAGGAGGACCGTGGCCCTGAGTGAGTGACTTAGCCTTTGGAGTTCTCAGTGTTCTCATCTGTAGAGTAGGCACACCTTACCTCAAAGAGACATTTGTGATATTTCTGAGTATTAATGGAGAGAAAGTGCTGAGCATAGAAGGCAGGCTTGCGGTCGGAGCTGGACACGTGGTGGCCACACACCAGTGGCCGCTCTCTTATCTCATTGAACCAGGGTGGCTGGATGTGTAAAGAAAAGACTTGAAAGCATGGGGTCAGTAGCCTTATACATATGCTGGTCCTCGGTGCTTTGGCGGCTGATTGAAACGCTTGCATATGGAATTGCATGAATCCAGCAGTGCCATGGATTAGAGCCTCCTCTTCAGTCGGGCTGACACTCTGCAAATTTTCCTCCCTGTTCGTCACTGTGGCCTCACCTCCTCACCTCCTGCCTTGGCCAGCCCAGCTGCTCCTCCTGTCACTCTCTTTCCTCTTTGGGGAGATATCTTTGCAGCCACAGCTGCCATGGTGCTGCCCCTCGGGGCTGCAGATGGGGTTTAACGACATAATCCTTGTTTATACCTTCCTGTGGCTTTTCTTCCCTCTCCCACCATGGGTGATTTGGAGACTTCTTTTTCTGGCTTGGTAGGAAGGAAACTATGCAGGAAAGTAAGCTTTCTGTTTTTCTTGGGCATTCTGGCTGGAGAAGAGGGAGGCGAGACAGAAGAGTTTTGGGGAGAGTCTGAGCTCATTCAGCTTCCGGCTGATCCTGGGGGAACGCTTGGGGGGAGAGGTGAGGAGGCTCATGTGGGACCTTTCCTGCCATGCTTCCCCGTTGGGGTCATTACCACAGGTACTGAGCTTGGAGAGCAGGTACTTCAGGGGAGGGTGGAGCTCCTCTTGAGGTACTGCGTTGGGGGGGACCCTGTCATGAAACTCAAGGAGGCAGAGGCAAAAGGGATGCACAGAGAGGCAGAGAATGTGGCATTCAGGGCAGAGAAATGGATGATCCTCAAACCCAGAGAGAGAAAGAGAAGACAGATGGATGGATAAATTGATACAGAGATAGATAGATAGATAGATAGATACACACATGCTGGCACATACATACTTAAGATACAGAGCATGTCTTCTCTATGCAGTTAAGTGAGAGCCATTCCTTCATCAACAAAGATTTCTTGAGCACCAACAATGTGCTGGCCATTGGCTGGCCCCGATTACACAATGCCAAGTGAAACAGGCGTGCTCCCAGCTCTCACGGCACACTCAGTCTGTTGTGAAATCTAATGCCCTGGGCCGACAGAAACTATTTTTACTCCTCTCGTTATTTCCTAGGGTGAGTCACCCGGCAGTGCCGCCATTACCCCATCATCAGCCAGGAGAAGGCAGAGGGCAGGACCTGATGGCCTGGTACCTACGTAAGTACATGTTAAGAGGCTGACCGGCATCCTTGAGCGAAAGTGTGAGCATGGGAGAGTCAGACCCGCCTAGGTTCAGATCGCCAGCTTTGCCACTCAGTGGCTGGGTGATCTTGGGCAAGTGACTTTACTGCTCTGTACTTCAGGGGCCCCGTTTGTTCGTTTCGTTGGTGCAAAATGAACATGCACAGTGAGCATGTGGCAGTAAGCATGGCAGACAAAATACCCAGGCTCTGTGCATGTTACATCCGAGTTGGAGGAGACAAGAAACAAATACGTGAATTTGGTGATGAGTGGAATGGAGAGATGAGGCAGGGTACAAGAATAAGGAGTGCCGGGATATGGGTTTGAGCACTTGGAGTGGGTGAAGAAATAAGCCATATGATTTCTGGGGGAAAGGCATTCCAAACCATGAAGAAAGCAAGTGCAAAGGCCCTGAGGCTAGAGGGACTTCCAGATATGATTAACATAAGGAATTTGAGATGGGAGATGACCCAGGTGAATCCAGTGTAATCATAAAGGCTTTTTTTTAAGAGGGAGGCAGGGGATCGGAGGCTTAGAAGACCATGTGAAAAGGGAAGCAAGAGGTCCTGTGATCAAAGTGGCCTCGAGAAATTAGGAAAAACTAGTTTCTCAGCTGAAGACGTCGGAAAGAGCTCAGTTCTCCTGATACCTCAATTTTCTTTTCAGCTCAGCCACGGTGAAGGGATCCCTCTCTCCCCTGAGTGATCCTGGGAGCCCGGAGTGGGAGGTCTTCAGTTTGCCTCGACTGTCCCCAGCCCCAGACTAGGGCTGCTTCCCCTGCCCCGTTACCCTGGTACCACAGCTCTGGCTCCACTAGCCCGTCCGGGTGCCCCCAGGCGCTCCCCTCCCACCTCCGGGTCTCTCACAGACCTTCCCTTCTGCCTGGAGTGCCCTCTGTGCCTTGGACTAGCCCTCGATGTCTGTGACTCCTCTAGTCCTTTCTCATCCCCTCCTCTGTCCTTAACTTAGCCCTTAGCACGCCCTTGGTATTTAAAGGCTTATTTTCTTCTTTGTTTTTCTCTCACAGGGAAAGACAAATGGCTCCTATTTATGAGTCCTCATTGCGTGCAGTCAGGGTCACTGTGAAGAGTTGCAGAGGCTGTGGCTGATCACACAGAATGTGAAGAGCACCTTGTAGAATTGTGTAAGGTGGCAGCCTCTCCGCTAAGTGCTCGTTTCCTCCTTGCAATGAGCCCCAGGGTCAGGTTAAGACCATTTTGCAAGTGAGGAAGCAGGTTCAGGACAGAAGGGACAGACTCTCAGCTCCCTGTGCCTTTTGCTTTTTAAGCATCGATTGAGCATTTTGTCCAGCCCTCTCCATGACTCTGAGACTGATGCTGTAGTCACCACCGTTGTGTAGATGGGACAATTAAGACTCAGGGGAGGAGTCACAGTCCCAGGGTCACAGGTCTAGAAACCGACTGAGCTGGGATTCCAGTGCTGGTCAGCCTGAGGTCTTAAGCCTGAGGAACGAGGAAGGAATGAATCAGGAGATGGCCTTCAGTTCCTTGGCTGTGACCTTGAGGATGCTTCATTACTTGGTTTGCGATAATTTGCTGCTATAGGTGGCTCTGAGAGTCTAAGAGAGCCTGTCCTCAGAAGCCCTTTGAGAATAGGGCAGCAGCATTGCTGTGGGGGTGGGGGTGGGGAGGGAGGGATTTTTCTGGGTTCCACACCCAGATTCTCAGCCCTCTGGGGAAATTCCACCCCTTGGCCCGCCCTGGCGCAGCCAGGAGCTGGCATTTTCTCCTGGCCCTGGAGAGACTTGAGAACACTGGATGATCCTGGAAGAGGCCCCTGGGCCACCAAGGCTACTCAAGAACCCTGGGTCCTTGGCTGTTCCCAGGGGAACCCCTAAGACGTTCCTTCTGATTTTGCCTCCCTGTCCTCTGGGGGCCAGAGAGTCTGTTGGATCCTTTGGGGGCCTGAGGGCACCTCAGGGCAGCTGGGAGGGCCTGGTGGGGCTGTCAAGGGGCTGCTTCCTGGCTGAGCGGCTGCTCCCAGCACTCTGAGGCTGAGTGAACTTTCTGGCTTCCTTTCAAAGATCTTCTTTAATCTCAGCATCTCCTTCGATATGAATATGAATATCATGAGCGCTCACACAGCCTGGTCCTTTCCCAGGTGCCGGGTACTGAGCTGCAGTCTTTATCTGGATTATATATTTTTCTCACAAGTTTATGGAGGAAGTGCCATTGCTGACACCGTTCCCTTGGTGAGTGAGTGGCACCGGTATCTGTGAACCCAACTGGAGTTCTGCTAAACGACCTCCAGTTAGAAGTACCAGTTGAACACACTGAGGCTCAGAGAGGTGGAGGGCCTTGCCCAAGGTCATTAACTTTGCTCCGACAACCTGCCGCTCAGTGCCCCCTGGGAGAGTGGGAGCAGCTTGGAGTTCACGGCTTTCCTCAACTCCGGTGGGGTGGCCCAGGAGGGCTGTGTTTTGGGAAATGCCCCGGGGCCCTGAGAGTGGTGGGCCTCTGTTTCCTCAGGTATAAAATGGTAGCGGTAACAGAAGTGTGCCTGACAGACACAGGCTCCTTCCTTAAGGCTTCCTCAGCCCTGAGTTACAAGGCCTGAATTTTCTAGAGCTGCGTTTGGCCCGCAGCCAAGCCCTGTAACTGGCAGTCACGGGCCCTGCCCCGCACCCGGCTTGCCTCCTTCCCCTCCCCCACACCGGGCTCCTATAATTGGAGTCCTGTCTGTGAGTTATTGGCTCAATATTTTTACAGGTTTCCCCCAGCCCCCTTTCTCCTCGCTGCCCCCGAATAAAGGAGCCGCACGACTCGAGCCAAAAACACAGCTCAGAGCCTGTGTGCCAGTGACCCAGCCCCTGTGAGGGTGAGGTGGAGAACTTTCCATGGGGGCCCAGCCCTGGGCAGGGCCTGTTCCCGGCCTCCCTCTGGCAGCTCCCGCCTGCCTCCTCCTGCTGCTCCACAGAAGCGCTCTGTCCCCTCAGGCTGGGCCGGCTCCCTGCAGGGCCTCTAATGGTTCTTCTGGGACAAGTATCCACTCTGTTTGCAGGCTGCCCAGCAGGCAGGCAGCCAGGAAAAGTCAGTCAGTCTGTCATTGTCTCACAGTCAGGCTCGGACAGACAACCTGGGCCACACAGTGAGGCAGGGCCCCTCCAGGTCCAGTCACAGCTGTGGTCAGCCGGTCGCTTGCTGGGTCAGACAGCCGGGCAGTTAGCCACTGACTCACAGATGGACTTGGTTACACCTAGTCACAGCTGTTCACACCAGGGCTCACAGTCACCGGGTCATCCAGCCAATCGCAGTCACCGTCTCACAGTCAGACCCAGCGGTACATTCAGGGCTACATTGCCAGCCGCGCCGCTCACTGCGTGGGTCACAGCCACGGTCAACACGCCTCCTGCCAACTGGTGAGTCAACAGATGGACTTGGTTACACCTAGTCACAGCTGTTCACACCAGGGCTCACAGTCACCGGGTCATCCAGCCAATCGCAGTCACCGTCTCACAGTCAGACCCAGCGGTACATTCAGGGCTACATTGCCAGCCGCGCCGCTCACTGCGTGGGTCACAGCCACGGTCAACATGCCTCCTGCCAACTGGTGAGTCACAGTCTGTCAGTCAGTCAGTCAAGGCCGGGTCAGTCAGCCCACCTCCAGCAGCCGCCCATTCATCTGAAGCACCTTGTCCTGTCATCTAGCAGCCCATCAAAGTCAGTCAGCCGGTCAACATGTTGCAGATAGTCAGCTGGTAGAATGTTGTCTCACAGTCAGACTCAGGCACACAGGACCAGTCAGCCAGTCAGGCAGGTGATCATCCATCAGTCTGGTCTGTCTCAGGCAGCCCATGGTCGTCAAGGGCGCCGGACAGTCAGTTTTCAGTGATTGAGGCAGATAGTCCACTCAGTCAGACCAGTCTTTCTACTGAACTGTTGTGAGACACAGGCAGCCACTGCCTGTGTCCAGGTCAGTCCCAGCCACAAGGTAACACCAGCCAGCCAGTCGGTCATTCTCAGAGAGTCACAGGTGCAGGCACCCAGGGCAGCTGAGGCCCTGGGGTTGCAGAGTTGCAGTCAGACATCTGGTCATCCAGTCAATCTGAAAGTGGCAGCCCCTCCCCCAGCTTTAGTCCTTCAGGCAATAGCACCACTCGAGGCTGTTGGACTGGGAGTCATAGTTACCCAGTTTCCTAGTTAGTCTGAGTCGGCCACCAGCCCCACTGAGTTAGTCACAGGAGTCAGGCAGTCAAAAAAGTAAGTCACGGTAAGTTCTAGGTATCCATTCAGTTTTCATTAGGCAAACAGCCAGTCAACTACCTACCACCAAGCCCACTGTCATGAACCAGTCTGCCAGCTGGTCATGCAACCCCTATCCGTGAGCTGGTGTGCTGGTCAACCAGCCCCTTGGCCAGTCAGGCTCCACCCATCAGCCTAGTTTCAGGCAGCCCAGTCAGCGTGGTCAGTTGCAGGCTTCCACAGTCTGAGGCCAAGTCCAACCCAGTCACAGCCAACCAGCCACCATCAGTCAGTCACTCATCTAACCTCATGCGCCCTGAGGTTCAGGCTGGCTTCTTACAGACCCAGATGAATCGTTAGCAAATCCCTGACAGAAATCCTAAATCAAACCCCAAAATGGCTTAACCCCCTTCAGCAGTGCCCAGAAACATCAAATCAGGCTTTGCTCCTGATTTGTCAGGAAAAGTGGGGGTGAGGGGCAAGTAAGCCAATTTACGACTCCAGCGGAATTCACTCGTCAGCCAGTGAGGCTGAAGACCACCAGAACAGGGCGGGAGACCCCAGGACAGCTTCCTACCCACACCACCTATATGCTGTTGGGGGTGTTCTCGGAGCAGGGGCCACCCAGGGCTCTTCGCAGAGGAAGGAGGTGGGGAATAATGAGCGCACCAGATGACCCAGAAGCCCCTGGCATCCTCCTTTCCCTCATGCCCCCTCTCACCTCTTGTTCTCCACTCCCTCTTCCATCCTCACCTCCCATCTTCTCTGCCCAGATCCACACCCAACCTCCCCCGTCTATTCAGATCCTGTCCTTTGCATCCCATAGTGCTGTTCACCTCCTCAACACATATGCATGGACACCTCTCTCCTTCACTTACCGCCTCATTTCAGAGCATCCTGATCCAGGCAGCCTGGGGAGGGGGACGCTCAGGCCCCTTGTGCCCTGTCTCCCCTTTCTGCTCTCATGAATTCCGCTGCCCAGCGATGCCCTTAGGGGACCCACTCTTGGCTTGATAAGGGGCATAAAAAAGAGATGCAGCTTTTCCTGCTGCAACGAACCCTCCTCCCAGCTCTCTGGAGGAGAAGGATGACAGGGAAAACCCTGGGAGGGTGGTGTCCATCTCCCTGATTTCCTGTGGCGGCCCCAGGATTTCCTTGGAGCCAGGTAGGAGTTCTCATCATGGGGCAAACAGGCTCCAGTCCAGCAGGGGAGTCAGCGGGGATTTCTCAGCCTGAGGGGAGGACTGTTCAGAGGCACTGAGGCTGCCTCAGGCTGAAATGGACCTGCTCCTTGCAGGGGGGCTATGGGCCCTTCTGGCACTGGGACGCACCCACTTGTGATAACAATGGACACTGGAGGAGAGGGATGACAGGGAAAACCCTGGGAGGGTGGTGTCCATCTCCCTGATTTCCTGTGGCGGCCCCAGGATTTCCTTGGAGCCAGGTAGGAGTTCTCATCATGGGGCAAACAGGCTCCAGTCCAGCAGGGGAGTCAGCGGGGATTTCTCAGCCTGAGGGGAGGACTGTTCAGAGGCACTGAGGCTGCCTCAGGCTGAAATGGACCTGCTCCTTGCAGGGGGGCTATGGGCCCTTCTGGCACTGGGACGCACCCACTTGTGATAACAATGGACACAGTGGTTGGTTTTCAGAGCCTCAGATCCTACCTCCTAGGGTCAAGGTGTGGAAGAAGTTAAGAAAACATCGAAAGGGATTAGGTCCCTGTTGACTTGGGACTAATATTTTCTAAGCAGGCAAACTGATGGTCCAGGCTAAAGGGGCTCATGGAAGCTTCTTCCCATGACTCTTCTCAACCTGATTCCACACACACCCAGCCCTGCCAGCAAGTCCAGTCCCTAAGGGCTTCCTGTGTACCAGTGACGCCTGATGGGCTGTCAGCATTTCACTCCTACAGTAATCATGTGAAGTCTGTGCTTTTGCTGTGCCCATTTTACAGAGGAAGAAATTGAGGTTCCAGAAGTTGGAGTAATTTGCCCAAAGTCATGGTGCTAAGTGGCAGAGCCAAAACTGTCTACTGCTAAGGCCCATGGGACGCCTCCCCTTGTTCTGAGAGCCACGTGTGCACCCCACGCCCTGCCGGGCAACATTTCAGTCTTTCCTCCCCAGTCTCACACTTCCCTGTCTTCCTGCCTCCCCTTCTGGCTCCCACTGTCAGGGACTCCACTCTCTGCTTGATGTCCCTCAATATTTGTTCTTCTTCAGAAACTGAACCTCCAGTTAGGTTAGGTGGATGTTAGGTGGATGCATGATCCCCTGGGATAAAGAGGACATTCCTGCGGCTGACCTTGCTGTTCTGTGTTTGTGCCTGTGTTAGGGCTGACAGGATGCAACATCCGGCTACTCTTTGCCGGGATGGCTTTTCTAGGAATTGAAGAAAGCTGCTGGTGGTCTCCTGGCAGATGAGGCCCCGTGGCCTAGGGGAGGGTGGGAGGCTGTGTGTCGAGGAGGATGCAGACCCGTGTCAGGGCACACTGCTGGGGAAGGGGTGCGCACTGGGGTTTCAGTCACCCTGTAAACCAGTCCTGGCATGGGGTGGGGTATGAGGGGGCTTAGCTCTCAGGCCCAGCCCTGGGCTCTGCCCCAGGCATAGAGGGAGAGGGGGGAGTCAGCGATGAGTGGTCTGTGGAGCGTTTGGCAGGAGCTCTGGGCCTGGGACCCCAGGACCGGCTGTGTTGGGGCCTGTGACCTCCTTACTCAGCTTCCCCGACCCGCCTCCCCCATCAGCCTCTCTCTCAGCACCCCACCTCTCAGCTGTCCCCGTTTTCCTTCCTCCTCCTCTGCCTGCTCCCCTCTCTCCCAGCTCCTTCCTCCTCTCCCGCTTCCCTTGTCCCTCCTCCACACTCAGCCCTCCTCCTTTCTCCCACCCCATGTCTTCCTTTCCTTTGGGGTCTCTCTCACTTGGTAGATCCTCCATCTCATTCCCAGGGGTCTGTCAGTTTAAACACCCCCCTTGCCCCCACCCTCAGTCTGTAGGTCTCTTTCTGTCTGTCTGTCAGCTTCTCCTCCCTGCCTTCCTCCCTGCCCCCACCTTCCCTGACTTCCTTCCTTCTTCCTCTGGTGAATCTCCTTTCCTGAACTCAGGTTTGTAGGAGCCGCTCCTGTGTCTGCAATGTTCTGTAAGCTGACCGACACTGACTGCAAGCCCAGCCCGCAGGCTGGCGGGCCAGGTTCCTGCTTATCGGGCTCAGTCCCCATGGAGCCTCCCCAGCATCTTTCCTGCAGGGTTTGCCTGCGGGATAGGGCCTCTTCAGCCTCTCCCCACCCTCGTTGCTGCCTCATTGCCAAGTCCAGCGCATCCTTTGAAGTCTCCCAGGGCTGCTTCTTCTAAGCCACACTTGGATCTGGCATTTTTCAGTACAGATGTGGAGGATCGGCCTCCTTGGGATCCCACAAGGGAGCCATCAGCTGCTCTCCCCAGCCCCACCTACCGCCCTGAGGGTGCCCTGAGCACTTTAAAGTTCTATCTCTTTCCTAGGCAAAGTTCCCTTCTCTTCCCTCTGGGAGCCCGGACTAATCTTCTAGATTTCACAACAGCCAGAGGCTATCTCCAAACCCTGCAGTAACCCCGAAGGGCCTGGCTCCCTTCTGGAGCCATTGTGAGCAAGCACAAACAGCTCTCCTTCTTTCTGCTTCTTCCCCAGCAGCAAAGGCAAAGCAAACACACGTCCACAAAAGGCCCAGTTAAACATCGCCCCATCACCGCCACCTGCCCCCAAGGGCCCCCCATCCTCTCTATTCTCAAGTCACTGCTTTGCACACCCTTGATCTGTGTTAAGCCTTGCCCTGTATCTAGCTGGGGGGCTGCACATCTGTGTCCTGGGGGTGGATGTGCAGCAGGCCCATGTGGGAGTGCCTGTCCAATCACGTTCCCAGCAGGATCACTGCTCTAGGCTCTCCTGACAGCCTCTACTTGGACAGTCTTTTGGTTTAAAGACAACTCAAGCATCTTGGGAAACAGTGCTGAGGCCTTTGAAGAGGGGTTGGGTGCTGTGTTTTCCTTGTCCCAGGTACAA
>SJYC01113867.1:0-14332 GCA_006408675.1 Madoqua kirkii
TAACATGTGCTGACCCGAGGTGGTGATCAGTTGGGTGGATATCGGTGGAGGCAGAGGCCCTCAGGAGATGGAGGGAGGCATGGCAGCCCCAGGGACACTTCAGAAACTCCAGCTGAGAAATTGGGCTATGAAAGGAATGTACGCAAAAACCAGGAGGCACTTAGACGCTATCTTTTGGGGATGGGGGAGGTGATAGGAGAAAGGCCTCTGGTGTATGTATCTCCACATCTTTTGAGTCTTGGTCCAGATAACAGGAATCTTAAAAGCAACTCTTTACCGGCCCCAGTTTTGCAGGAAGTGAGGGTTGTGTCTTAAACTATAAACTTTCCCATTAGCAGTAAGAGCCCCAGGACCCCACCCAGTGCCTCCTGAGATGTGGCTGCCCTGCAGGAGAGATTTCTGTAAGGGACCCTCTGGTCGCCTCCCAGCGACAATGTTCCCCTTCTGCATCCCCAGCGGCTCTGTGGAGGACTTTATTTGGATTCATGCTTGGGGGTGATGGTATTTTTTGAGGGGCCTGCAGGGTGAAAGGCAGTGTCAGAAGCTCTTAATTCTGAGACTTGAGGGTGCTTTGCAAAGACAGTCCCTCCCCACAATGACAGTTCCTCCCCTGCTGAGCACAAACCTAGCATTTTCCTCACTTTCGGGTTCCAAGTAGGAGGGCCAGGCCACAGTGTGAAATGCTCTTAGAGGAGTCCTGCTGGGGTGACAAGGTGGAAGAAAAAGGCAGATGGCTCCCCACTGCCCTTGGGATGACATCCAAATGGCCTGCCTGCTGGATTCACAAAGGCCATCTTCACCCTACTCCTGGGCACTGCTCCAGCCTGTGCCCTTATAACTTATAGCCTATTCCAGCCACTAGAATGTCTTCAGTCTTTGGAACAGGTCTCCTGGCACCCTAAACCACCCCCTCTATAGAGAACACTCTTCCCTCCCATTACCTCCTGGCCAACTCCTAAGCATCCTTCAGGACTTAGACATCACTTCCTCCAGGAAGCCTTTCCTTAATGCTCAGAGCATAACTGTTAGGAGTTCAGCCACCGCTGGGTAGGATCTCACTTCACTAGCTGTATTAGTTGCCTAGGGTTGCCGTAACAAAGCATCCTAAGCTGGGTGATTCAAACAACTGAAATTATTGTCATAGAATTCTGCTTGAAGTTCAAAATGAGGGCGTCTGCAGAGTGAATCTGTTGCCTGCCTCTTCCCTATCTCATGGGAGCCTCAGGCCTTCCTTTTCTTGTAGAGGCCCTTCTCGCCGTTCCTCTTCACTGTCTTCCTCTGTATGATGTCTCTGTGTCCAAATGTCCTGTCTCTATAAGGACAACAGTCAGTCATGTTGATTAGAGCTCACCCTAATGACCTCAACTTTACCTTTGTTAAAAGCATTTCTCCAATTCAGGTTGTATTTTGAAGTACTAGGGTTTAGGATTTCAAGGTATCTTTTGTGGGGGAGATACAGTTCAACCCGCAACCCTACTCTGTGACCTTGCATGTGCCATTTCATGTCTCTGAGCCCTGTTTTTCTCATCTGTTAAATGAGGGTTGTGAAAGGGAAAAGCATGGCTCCAGGATGCTGGGGACTTTGGCTCAAGGCTTAGTTCCACTGACCAGCTGTGTGACCTTAGGGAAGTCCCTTTACCTCTCTGAATCAGATATCTATTGCAGCAGACAAAGCTCTCCCAAGCTTAGGGGCCTAAAACATATTTTTGCCATATATTTTGCTCATAAATCTGCAATTTGGGCAGGGCTCAGTGGAGAGAGCTCTTTCTGAGTTCTATGTGACAAAAGCTGAAGCAGCTCAGACTGAGGATGGAGGATGAGTTAAGGTGACTCATTCATGTGCCCAGCAAGTAGATGCTGGCTGTGGGCTGGGCACTCAGCCAGGGCTGGAGCCAGGGACCTTGGTGTTTCTTGTGAGTCTCTCACTGGAGCTGCTTGGTCTTCACAGCATGGTGACTGGCCTCTAAGAGTGTAGCGTGGTGGTCAGGTCAAGCTTCCAGAGACTCTATATTCCCCCACACCTCGAAGGTGCCATTTACTTGTGTTCCCTTGGGAAAGCACTTCACCTCCCCAGGGGTTCAATTCCCTGTCTGAAAAAGGAGGCTGAGAACGGAGGCCTCATTGTGGGTAGCAAAGGAGAAGATGCATGTGCAAGTCTTTGCTTAGAAGAAAGCACAGATGACATTCTCCGTAAACGTCTTTTTTTTCCATAAACTTTGCTTCCCAGGTTCCAAAAATGGAGCTAGTGTCAGAGGTGGGACCCACAGAGGTATTCCATGAAGTCACTGTTTGTGGCCATACGATGGCAGAAATGTAAGGAACCTGTAACCTACACGACCAAATGAATGAATGCTTTCTGTCTTAGGCTGCGTCCCTTCA
This sequence comes from Madoqua kirkii, assembly GCA_006408675.1. NCBI lineage: Eukaryota > Metazoa > Chordata > Mammalia > Artiodactyla > Bovidae > Madoqua > Madoqua kirkii. Next base: position 2,380 of record SJYC01113867.1, read on the forward strand.
GAAGCAGACTCTGAGGCAAAGATTGGAGAGGACTCCAGGAAACACAGGCAGGTGTGTAGAGAAATGAGACAGGGCAGGGAAGCAGCCAAGACGGTGTGTATTAATGAACAGGTCACTGCTTTCGGCACCTGGGACTTGGTGCCACTGGGTCCCCTGGGAGAACTGTCCTGCTTGAGATCCGAGGAAGCTGAGTGTTTGAGCCCCACCTCCTGACTGTTTGGCTTGAGGTTGCTCCTGCGGGTGTTTACTGCACAAACTCTGCCCGGTCAGGCTCAGCCCTGAGGCCAGGGGCTCCAAAGATGAGGGCTGTCCAGGTGCTTGCCTGAGAAGCCTTTGGGTGTCAGAGAACAAGGATGTAGGTGAAGGACCTAGAAACTCAGTTTGGGGTCTCAGGGCTCCCTGATTCTGGATGTCCTTCAAAAGCAACACATGATTCTGTACACGGTCTCCTTTCTGCCCTCCCCTACACTCTGAATGTTCCCATAGAACAATGGGTGTCTGTCTGCACAAACCTTCCTCCTGCTGGCATCTTTTCGGGCTTTTTCTCCCCATTGCCTCTAAAGCAGGTCATCTGACCTTAGACTCTGAAGAATTGGGGCTGGCTGGGAAATTGGTGGATAGGTCTGGGAGGGGCTGGTTTGCATGAGAACATTTAAAACATGTTTCGCTAAAGAAGCAGGGAAGTTTCCTGCATGGGTGTCTGGGGGTTGGGCGTGAACCGCTGGCCTGTTGTCGGTGCTCCCCGCCCCCTTCCTGCAGCCTCACATCTGGCTCCAAGTCCTCTGCAGGAAGGGGGTGCAGCAGAAACTGAGGTCCCCTTCTCTGTGGGATGAGGGGACAAGCTGGGCCTGTCATTGACACTGCACTCTGTGTTGGGCTTGGGTTCTATTCCTAGCTAAGCCACTGTCTGGTGGTGACCTTGGACATGTCACTTTGTTCTCCAAGCTTATTCTTCTGCATCTGTAAAATGGGGTCAGTTCTTCTCTGCCTCACAGGGCCAATGCGAGCTTGGCATTAGACCTGCATGTACTTGGTAAATGATAAAGTGGGGTGAAGAGCGGCCCCCACTGCAGCCTGAAACCGGAGCTCTAGGGGTGTGTTCTTGGAGAATTTGAGCCTTTGAGGATCCAGAGTGGCATATACACTATTGGCCACCTTGGCACTGGGGACATGAATGAGGACCCCCTCCCAAGACTCCAGGCAGTGAAGATTGATGCAGCAGGGCCTGCAGAGGAGAGGGTGTCTGTGGCAAACTCTGGAGGCAGTGAGTTCACAAAAGCGAGTGAGACACACCTTGGAAAACTCACCACCCCGGGGAAAATGGGGCCAGGAAGAAAGGACTGTGGTGCGTGCAGGGGAGGCAGGGCTACACGAAGCTTGCAGACTTTACTCACAGAAAATAGCCTTGATTGAGCGTCTACTATATACGCGGCCCCAGGCAGAGTGCTTGCCTCAAAAAATATCCTATTTTATCCAAGCAGCAAAGGAATGAGGTTGAAACTATCTTTTGTCTTCATTTTATAGATGAGCAAATGGAGGCTCCGAAAAGAGAAGTAGATTCCTGGGGTGGGGGTGGGGTGAGGGACACACAGCTAATCACTGGCAGAATTTGGGCTCAAACTCATGTCTGGGGGTTGACTGTAGACTCTGGATGTTTTCCATAAACACAACTAAAAGAAAGTCTCGCTTTATTCTGAACAGGAGGAAAACAAAGTGATGAACTAGTCTAGCATGCAGATCAGAGGAATTTGCCAAGAGGGCCAGAGCTCTCCAGTGGGACCAGCTATAGTAATTTGTTGAACCCTAGAACTTTCCAGCTCTGGATATGGAGCCCCTGGTTCCAAAATGATTCGAGAATTTCAAGGTGGTGACAGTTCGGTATGAAACTGAATGTGTGGCCCTTCTAAGTGCAGGGCCTGAATGACTGCATAGACCACACACCCACAAAGTCCCTGGCCTTGTACCCCTGCTGCCAACAGCTAGTGGGTACAGATGGGGTTCTCTGTGGCAGGATGAATACAGGGCAAGCTCCAGGGCCAAATAGCCTGGGTTCAAACCCTGGGCTCCCAGCTTTCTAGTTAATGACCCTGAGTAACTTCTTTAACCTCTCTGAACCTCAGTTTCCTCATCTGCAAAATGGGATGTTGTTAGTTTTTCTTTTCTAGGAGTAGTGTGAGGTGGAAATAATATGATGCAGGTAAATTGTTGAGCCCAGTGCCTGGCCCATAGCACATACCAGTGGTACCAGGTACTGGAGTCAATAGTCCCTCTCCCTTCCACCCCCCCAGGGCACAGACGCCAAGGAAATGCCAGGTCCCAGCTGTCATTCCCTCCTGCTGCTCAACCTTGGGCCAGAATCTTAGAGACTGCAGCTTCTGCTCCAGCAACTCCTCCTCCACTCCCCATCCCCCAGGCTTTTAATGAGTTTAGTATTTTCATCAAATCATTCTTCCTACAACACAGGACTGGGGTAGGCTAAAAATAGCTCCCCGAGTCACGTGACAGCTCCAAATGCGGAGGCTCCCAGCAAAGGTACAAGTGCGACTCCCTGTTTCCTAGGAAATGAGAGTCATTGTGATGCCTGACGCCAGGCCTCTGCCAACGCAGCCAGGGCGCTAGCAAAAAGCGCATTGTCTGCTGTGACATCCCCGCGTGTGACGGGCGGAGGGCGAGGCCGCGGGGGAGGCAGAGCCCCCGCAGCTGGCACACCCATGGCCTGGAGCCCTGGGGTCTGAGCCAGAAGCTGCCCCTCGCCTTCAGGAGTAAGGGGCCCCAAGGCAAGAGCTTCCCCACGCCTGGATTCTCTGACCCCATCTTTCTACCCAGGAGCAGTCAGGGAACTGCTTTGCCAGCAGGAACAATGTGTTGTGCCTTTTTTTTTTTTTTTTCCTGGTCCTTACACTTTCTACCTCTTGCTCTCCTGTCAACAACTTGCAACTAAAGGTATTCTATTGTCTGGCATTGAAAGTGAATCTGTAGACAAACACTCCCTCGTGGAAACCTTGCCAGGCTCCCCTTCTCCCTACCCCACCCCCCCAGTATAAGATAGCTCCCAGTTCCCTAGACCAGTCATGAGACTCCCAAACTTGAGTGCCTCACAGTCACCTGGAGGGTTCATGAATCCCTTGATGCTGGTCACAGCCCTGAGAGTTTCTCATCCTGTAGGAGTGGGGTTGGAACCAAGACTTTGCATTTCCAGGTAGTTCCCATAAGACGCTGGTGCTGTGCTTCAAGGAACAAACTTTGAGAACCACTGCCCTAGATGCTGTGGCTCATGTTTCCCATCCCCTCCACCCCCCCCCCCACATCCCTCCTTCCCTTCCTTCTCTGTTCTCATCTTAGAGCAACCCATGTCACTTCTGTGCCCTGGCCCTACTCTCAGTAAGGCTCTCTGCCTGAATCTGCATCTTGCTGCCTGGCTGCCCTCTCTCCCACTTCTCACTGGCTACCTCACACTTAAGTGTAAGAATTACAGTAAAAGTGATTGCCTTATTGATCAGGAACCATAGAGTCCTCCCTCTTCACAATGCTGTGTGGTAAAAATGTTTCCCATCCCCTCCCCCCCCCCCCCCCCATCCCTCCTTCCCTTCCTTCTCTGTTCTCATCTTAGAGCAACCCATGTCACTTCTGTGCCCTGGCCCTACTCTCAGTAAGGCTCTCTGCCTGAATCTGCATCTTGCTGCCTGGCTGCCCTCTCTCCCACTTCTCACTGGCTACCTCACACTTAAGTGTAAGAATTACAGTAAAAGTGATTGCCTTATTGATCAGGAACCATAGAGTCCTCCCTCTTCACAATGCTGTGTGGTAAACATTGCTTTTATTTCCATTCTATCCAATGTCATTATCTCCATCCTGTGATAAGAAAACCAAGACTCAGATGGCAAGTCATAACCCCAAGTCACAGAGCTAGAAAACAGCTGGGGTTTAAGGTGGTCTGAATTTTAAGCCCATAGATAAGTCACAGCTCATCTGCATCCCTTGGGAGCCTTCCCTAAATCTTCTAGACTAGATTTTGTATACCTTCTTGGAGTCCCCCTATACGCCCCCTGTGTCTTTATTAATGCACTAGCAGCCTTGTACAATAGTTACCTTTTGATGGGTCCATCTTCTGATTTAGAGTGTTTGTTGCTTAAAGGGGTGGACTTTGTCCTGACTCATAACATCACAAGTGCCTAGAACAGGGTCTGGCATTAATAAGTGCTCAACAAATGCTCATTTGCTGGCTGGCCAACTGAATAATGGTTGTTTAAATGTTTGTTGAGTGAATGCACAAATCATTGTTGCCTGATTACTCATCAGGTAATGCATAAACAATAGGTGCTCATTGCTGGAATAAATGAATGAGGTTATTCATTCGTTCAGTTCTCTAGACATGTTGGTTGGTTGAATGAATGAACTGATGGTAGCTACTGAAAATGCTTGGTGGATATATTAATGAATACATGAATGATTAGTAGGTATTCATTAACTGTCTGTTGCCTGGCTGGGTGCAGGATGGATGGGTGGTTGAATGGTAGAATGGATAACCAGTTAGGTAGGTTGGTGAAAGTGAAAGTTGCTCAGTTGTGTCCGACTCTGCGCTCCCATGGACTGACTATACAGTCCATAGAATTCTCCAGGCCAGAATACTAGAGTGGGTAGCCTTTCCCTTCTCCAGGAGATCTTCCCAACCCAGGTCTCCCACATTGCAGGCGATTCTTTACCAGGTGAACCACAAGGGAAGCCCAGGTAGGTTGGTAGATGGATAAGTAGATGAAGAGATGGGTGGGTGGGTGAGTACTTGGATGGATGTGTGGGTGGATGAGGGGATGGATGGATGGGTGGATTGGTGTATAGTTGGATGGATGGGTAAATAGTTGGAGAAGTAGGTGGGTAAGTTGGTGGGTGCATGGTTAGATAAGGAGGAGGGTGGGAGATGGGGTCATGACTCTGGCCTTGTTAGCATAGGTACTCTCTGTGTGATACCACCAGATAGATGACAAAGAGTGAGTTATGCATGGAACCCCGGGGCACGTGGAGTCTGCAGTCAGCAAGGCAGCCGGAGGGTTCTCTGCACCACGAGCTATGACTTGGGAAGCCAGGTGGATGATGCATCATGAGTGTCACAAGGGGGCTGTGAAACTGCTTTAAATGTCAGGATATCACCCAGCTGTGAGACTGGGTCGTGACGTTTGTCATGTTCCCGAATCACTTGTTTTAATGACTAATTATTTTCCCTCTTCTGACATGGCTCCTTGGGGGAGAGTGGGGGAGCTTGGCGGGAAGCCGGGAACCTGTGCTTGGCAACTGAATTCACTAACAAGCCAGACGGGAATTAACCCCGACCTGCCAGGTGTGCAGCAGAACCTGGCAGGCCCATCTCCCAGGCCCAGGCAGGTGCTGCTCGTCTGGGAGGTCCTTCCAGGGCTGGCAGGCACCCGAAAAGAATTCAGAATGTCTAAGCCCAAACCCAGATGGCTGAAAATCTATGAAAATGCAGGTTATTGGCTTAAAGCTACTTGATTTTGATCTAAATGAAATGATTAGCCTTGTGGTTTTTATAAAAAAGTACTTGCTACGTATGGGCCATTGTATAAATACTTCACCTGAAATATCTCATTTCATCCTTGCCATAGCCCTTTTATCATTATCTTCTCCATTTTACAGTTGGGGAAACTGAGGGACAGAAATTGTTATAGAGGTTTTAAAACATGTCTTAGAAATTCTCTGATGTTCCCTTCAAGAGGTGAAGTCTAATTCCCTTTCCCTTTAATTTGAACTGGGATTAGCAACTTGATTATGCAGAGCAGAATGAGGTAGAGATGGCCTATGTGACTTCTGAAACTAGATCAGGATGGTGGTACAGCTTGCTCCTGGCTCTTTCTTGAGACACATGCCTCTGGAGACTTGAACCTCCATTAAAGAACTCAGGCTGCCTTGAAACCACCGGGCTGGAGAGAGAGCCCTTGTGGGGAGACCCACATCCATATGGAGAGAGGTTTGAAGTGCTCTAGTCATTCTAGTCTCAGCAATTTTGCATCTTTTTTGCCCTGGTACCAGACATGTGAGTGAGAAAAACTTGGAGGTGACTCTATCCCCAGGCCACACCTGATCATAGCTGCAAAACTGACTGTGAGGGAGAACCACCCAGCTGAGCCCAGTCCAACCCCGTATCACGAGTCATAACAGTAAAATGACTGTTGTGAAGTTTGGAGAGGTTTTTCTGTAGCAGTAACAGGAACGATGGTGAATGTCCTAGATGATACAGCCAGAGAATGGCCCAGTCACTATGTGAACTGGGTAAGTTGGCTCAGGAGCCACAAACTTACCCTGTAAATTAGTCCAGACTTGCCTTCATGGTCTTGCCTCTTTACCCATTGCATGGACTAGTCTCAACCTTGGAGGCTGGGAAGAGGATTCAGTTAAATAATTTGAGTAAAGCATTGTGTTCAGTGCTTGGAACATAGTAAATGTACCATCTTAGTTAAATTCATCAACTTCAGCCTTGCAGATCCTCAGACATAAACTTTGTCCTAGCCTCACATCACACATCTACAGACCCATTTAGTGCCACCTTCTTTAGATCCAGAAAATCACTCCTTCTTCCTTCCTCCCATCCTGGCCTCTTCAGTCTCTTCTCAACAAAACGGCCAGAGAAATCCTGATAAAATCCAAGTCAAAACGTTCACCTCTGCCCCAGTCCTTCAGGGAACAGCCCATACCTCAGTCCATACCTACCTAAACAAAGTCCTTTCAGTGGCCTGCAATGTGCTGCGCAATCTCCCTTCTCATCACATTCCTCCCTGTTTCATCTTCTGAGATGCCCGCTGGCCCCCAAGTACTTACTCCGACGACACAAGCTCCTTGCTAGAACAAGCCAGCACACCCTACCTCGGGGCTTGGCTTCTGCTCTTCCCTCTGCCTAAACTGCTTTGCCTGCTGATGTTGACATGGCTCACTTCTTTGTCTCTTTCAGACCGTGGCTTGAACGCCACCTTCTTTTGGGGACCACTCCTCACCTCCCATTTAAAATGGCAGCCCCATTCTCTCCCCTCCTCTCCCTTTTCATCCTTCTCCATAGGGCCTGTCGCCGCCTAACACATCGATGCCTATTTTTTCTCTTTCACCTGTTTCTTTTATCTAACTCCACTAGAAGGTGGGCATACAAAAACACAGATCTTTGTTTTGATCACCGCCCCTGGGGGAGAGTGTGGTACACAAGAGGTGTGTGTATTATCAATAAATGTTTGGTATTTGATAAATGAATGGTTGTTGACTGTTATTATCAAGGGGACCAGGTAGGAAGCTATTGAGCTACTCCAAGTGAGGACAGAAATGAGGAATCTGTGGAATCTGGTGGAGGAAGGAAGGAATGATGAGGACGCCTGGTGTTCTGGCCCATGCGAGGAGCTCCCCACCAGGAGACGTGGTGGCAGGAACCAGCTGTGGACAGAGGGCACGACGCCATATTGGTATGAGACAAGGGGGAGGTGGTGCTGGGATGTCCAGGTGAGGTCTAGGTCGGTGACAGAAATGAAGGCTGGGGCTGTGGTGGAAAGCCCAGCATGGAAGAATTCTGGGAACCCCAGGAGGGTGGAACCCAGAGAGATTAGACAGTGAGAACAAAGAACAATGAGGACGGAGGCCTCCCCACTGTGAAGCCCAGGGGAGCCAGGGGGTCACATTATGGAGGAGAGGGACTGTGATGACCAGAAGCGCCTGTATCCCTGCTGGAAGAAGAGGGAGCCGCTGGGTTTTCACTGGCTTGTTTTTAGGTGTGGAGACAGGTCTGGGATTGTAAGAGCTTCTGGTTTGTTGAAGGAGGCCAGAAATCTGGATTTTCTTGGGAAATTTACTCTTGTTTTGAGAGAGTTTATGCAAGCTTTGCAAAAGTGCTATATGGATCCACTAGTGCATGTCTATGAGCTGGATTCAGCCCATGGGCACTCAACTGACAACCTCTGGAGTAAGATAATGAGGGAAAGGGCTGGGGGCTGACCGTGGGGCATGCAATCTCAGGGAGTGTTGTCTGGCTAAAGGCACGGGAGGCTGGGGTGCTCTAGGCAGTGGGTTGAAGTGCTGACCCTCAAGTGAGGGCCAAGAATCTTAGAAACCTGGCCCTCAGGGCATCACAGCAGAGCCTCACACAGCAGGTCATGGAATGGCAGGGGCAGAAGTCAGATTTCACTTTTCTGTTCCAAAGGTTTCCACCTTCCATACAAGGGTCAGCCAAGGGGAGACACAGATGGGGGTTTCTTTGCTTCAGACAGGGGCTGCCCCTAGAAGAGGATGGGGCCAGGACAAACCAGCCAGTGTGAGGCAGGTGGCCCCAACACCTGCTTGAAGGGCACCTTCAGAGTCCTCCTGGAATACTGCGATTCTGACATTTGGAAATTACATGTTAATGACATGCACAACAGAAGAGTGAGGTTTGTGGCACCCCCCTCCAACTCCCATACCAAACCCAGCCTGGGGTGGACACTGTGGTCTCCCCACCGAGTTGCTGTGAAAGCCGGAAGCGCACTACCTGCTAGGACTTGCCATGTCGATGGCAGCACCATCGATACAGCACTCACAGGCCACACATGGCTACCAAGCATGTGAGGTGTGTTGAGTGCGGCCAGGCAGCAGGATGCTTCATTTAATTGAATTGAAATGTGAGTGGCCTCCTGGGGTTAGCAGTTGCCTGACTGGCCAGGGTAGGTCTAGAGATCTGGAAGAAACTGTCATGGGAATAAAGACAGGAGTCTGCTCTTCTCTGCCATGGCTCCCTCCTCTCGGGGCTGGATGGCCAAGAAGAGGCTGGATTTCCTCCTTGGGGCCACGTGCACAGCCTGGTCCCCTCTTTGCCATTTCCCTGGAGCATCTCTGATGTCCGAGTCTTCTCTGGCCCAGCAGACAACTGGATGTGAAGCCAGGCTCAGTGGAGGGTCCCGTGTAGGTTATGGATCCGGGCCTTACACTGCAGCTCAGTTCCCTGCCTACCTGGTAGGCTCTGCCTACCTGGGCACCAGCCCAACTCATAATAAAAGAAGGCACTTTTAGCTTTCTTTCCTGATCTCTCATGTGAGTTTGTCTTCCAAAAGGACTTTGTGGGACTGAAGTGTGTGTGGCGGGGAGAGCCAGTGGCTCTGGTTTGGCAGGATTGCTGCATTCCCGAGTTCCTAAGACATTTGCATCGAATTAGCTGTAAGCCCCTAACAATGGTATTTTCTTATTTTTTTCTTCTGGTATTCTAATTAAAACAAAAGAACTTCATATATAACATACGAACACAGTTCCTATGTAAAAGATTTAAATAGTTCAGAAGGCTTTCTCTACAGGTAAAATGGCCCGTGGCCTTCGTTGCAGCACCCCCCCAACCTGTGCGTGCGCGCGCGCACACACACACACACACACACACACACACACACACACACACACATAGACAGAAACTGATATACAAAGACATACAGATATACACAGACACACATGCACATGTGCACACACAGACATTGAAACAGACAGACACACATAGACACACACAGACATTGATACACAAAAACATGCACACACACAGACACACACAGAAATAGACATGCAGACACACTCACACAGACACATAGGTGGGTGTTTCTCCCCTCAAAGGCATCATACTAAATTCGTTTTTCTGTGACTTTCTTTTCTCACTTATCACATCTTAGGGCATCTTGCCCTTTCTGTTTGTGGAGTTAGGCCCTGTTTCTTTTGACCTGCTATATGGTATTCCACCGTATCCACGTGGTACAGTTTATTTAATCACTCCTTGTTGATGGACACTTTTGTGTCTCTAGCTGTTAACAGCACAACCCGTATTGCAGCAGTCATTCTTGTCCGTGCCTCTTTGTGCAAGAGTGTGAGCATAAGCCAACACACATGTGTAACAGAGTTGTGCAGTCCAGATCACTGCTCAGCATGTATTCGCTCCTCCCTTATTCCAAACTCTGTGACACGCAGATGCCTTCCTGTCCCATTGATGCCAGGCTTGGCTATGGGGCTGTGCTAAGCCTTCAAAGGCCTTGAATGTTTCTACTTGTCCCTCTTGTCCTTCTGCCATCACTAGATGAGGGACATTCCCCAGGAAGCTACTGATCCGAGGAGATGGGAGACATGGTTCAGATCAGCCCAACCCCTACTGAACTGCAGGTAAATGAGCTGGAAAATAAATGCTTGTTGTTTTGTGCAGCTGAAATTTCAAGGTCGTGACCCAGGAGAGGATGCCTGACCCAGAAATGAAAACTGGAAGAGCTTTGAACATCTATCAACATGTTTCTTGACATGCCCTTGGACCTGCCCTTCTATTTCTAGGTGTCCAGCTTCCCAAAACACTGCACACCAAAACATATAAACCAGGATCCTTAGGTCAACACCTACTTGGTAGGAGTGGGTGTCTTCTTACCCATTTGATGGGTGGCACTGTCTAGGCATGGAGCTGTGAAGTCACTTAGCAACTCATTCTGGGAGCCCATCGGGGGCTGGGGCGTTCCTGGGGCTGGCTCCCCTCTGCTCAGAGCAACAGCCTCAGGGGTCAACAACCCCCATGGCTTTGCATGTTTGGGCACCCCCTGGTCTATCTGAGGCCAGATCATGGACTGAGAGCCTTGAGGTCTTATCGCCCTGGGAGACTTTTCCCTGCAGGAGCCGAAGCCCCTGCGCAAGCAGTTCTGATCCCTAGAGGGCTGCCGGGGGCTCAGGATTGGCTGAGAAAACTCATCAGACAGAATGCCTGGGGGAAGAAGAATTTCCCATTGGACTGAAGATGACTATTTTCCATTCATCCCCCAAACAGCCAATCTTTTCACCAAAGAACTGCGTTTTCCAAACTCTTTGTATCCCCCTGATCCTCCAGTGGCCTCTTGGACAGGATTGCAGGAGAGCTTCAATCTCCTGCTGCAGCCGTGTGTCTGTTGCCAGAGCTCCTCCTGCTCCCTCCCTCAGCCACTCAGCAAAGGCCCAGGGTGAGGAAACTGACTCAACCACAGAGTTTCGTGGACACTTGCACAGAGAAGTTGTCTTTTATTGGGGGGAAGCCCAGATGGAATCTTGGAGCTGGGAGATAGATTTGTTTACGGGCTGTCCCACTCACTTCTTGGTCCCACTCTCACTGTTAGCTCAGTGCTGATAAATTTGTCGACTTGGAGTGCTTGCCTGGCTTGGAAGTGAATGGAAAGGAGTTTTTCCCCAGCAGAGACTTAGCTTGTCCATGGTTATTTATGATGGATGCTGTTGTTAGATTTGGGGACGGAAGGTTGAAGGCTGGGAGGAAGGAGTGGCTTCATATAGGGCTTTGGAGTCATTAGGGTCTCTGTGCCCAGCTGAGGTAATGGGCATCTGGGCATTCACCGGCATAGTCTGCCACAACAGGGAAGGGATAGATGAGCAGAGAAAACTGTGCTTCTCAACCATCCTGGCTGTCCACTAGTCCGTCCGGAGGGGCTGCTTCATCTTTCATCAGGTCGTGCAAGAGGGTCTTGTTCCTTTTCCAGCTGCTGCCTCTTATTTCCTTGTAGGTCTGTGATGATGTCTCTGTGATGGTGAGGAGGTGGCCCCTGATTAAAGCAATGAGGACACAAGACTGATTGTCCACGGGCTGGTCAACAACTCAGGAGGTGTCAGGTACGAAGCCTTGCCCAGCTGACATCATAGGCTCACCTCAGGACCAGATACACTTCTTCCCTTTGCTGTGAGGAAGTGGGGGATCTCATTCATCCTCCAAACAACCCTATGAGATAGGTACCATTATCACCATTTTACAGATGCATAAACTGAGGGTCAGAGAAGTTAAGAATTGTGCCCAAGATCACACAGGTAGCATATAGCAGAGCTGGGATCAAAGCCAGGCCTGATTGACCCCAAAGGCCACTCACCCTCATAACTACTATCTCCATAGATGGCCTGCTCTGCAGGAGAAGATCAGGAAGACAGGAGAATCGGGGACAACAGGCTTCCTACCGAG
>SJYC01113868.1:0-30526 GCA_006408675.1 Madoqua kirkii
CACACACACACACACACACACACACACACACACACACACACACATAGACAGAAACTGATATACAAAGACATACAGACATACACAGACACACATGCACATGTGCACACACAGACATTGAAACAGACAGACACACATAGACACACACAGACATTGATACACAAAAACATGCACACACACAGACACACACAGAAATAGACATGCAACACACTCACACAGACACATAGGTGGGTGTTTCTCCCCTCAAAGGCATCATACTAAATTCGTTTTTCTGTGACTTTCTTTTCTCACTTATCACATCTTAGGGCATCTTGCCCTTTCTGTTTGTGGAGTTAGGCCCTGTTTCTTTTGACCTGCTATATGGTATTCCACCGTATCCACGTGGTACAGTTTATTTAATCACTCCTTGTTGATGGACACTTTTGTGTCTCTAGCTGTTAACAGCACAACCCGTATTGCAGCAGTCATTCTTGTCCGTGCCTCTTTGTGCAAGAGTGTGAGCATAAGCCAACACACATATGTAACAGAGTTGTGCAGTCCAGATCACTGCTCAGCATGTATTCGCTCCTCCCTTATTCCAAACTCTGTGACACGCAGATGCCTTCCTGTCCCATTGATGCCAGGCTTGGCTATGGGGCTGTGCTAAGCCTTCAAAGGCCTTGAATGTTTCTACTTGTCCCTCTTGTCCTTCTGCCATCACTAGATGAGGGACATTCCCCAGGAAGCTACTGATCCGAGGAGATGGGAGACATGGTTCAGATCAGCCCAACCCCTACTGAACTGCAGGTAAATGAGCTGGAAAATAAATGCTTGTTGTTTTGTGCAGCTGAAATTTCAAGGTCGTGACCCAGGAGAGGATGCCTGACCCAGAAATGAAAACTGGAAGAGCTTTGAACATCTATCAACATGTTTCTTGACATGCCCTTGGACCTGCCCTTCTATTTCTAGGTGTCCAGCTTCCCAAAACACTGCACACCAAAACATATAAACCAGGATCCTTAGGTCAACACCTACTTGGTAGGAGTGGGTGTCTTCTTACCCATTTGATGGGTGGCACTGTCTAGGCATGGAGCTGTGAAGTCACTTAGCAACTCATTCTGGGAGCCCATCGGGGGCTGGGGCGTTCCTGGGGCTGGCTCCCCTCTGCTCAGAGCAACAGCCTCAGGGGTCAACAACCCCCATGGCTTTGCATGTTTGGGCACCCCCTGGTCTATCTGAGGCCAGATCTGGACTGAGAGCCTTGAGGTCTTATCGCCCTGGGAGACTTTTCCCTGCAGGAGCCGAAGCCCCTGCGCAAGCAGTTCTGATCCCTAGAGGGCTGCCGGGGGCTCAGGATTGGCTGAGAAAACTCATCAGACAGAATGCCTGGGGGAAGAAGAATTTCCCATTGGACTGAAGATGACTATTTTCCATTCATCCCCCAAACAGCCAATCTTTTCACCAAAGAACTGCGTTTTCCAAACTCTTTGTATCCCCCTGATCCTCCAGTGGCCTCTTGGACAGGATTGCAGGAGAGCTTCAATCTCCTGCTGCAGCCGTGTGTCTGTTGCCAGAGCTCCTCCTGCTCCCTCCCTCAGCCACTCAGCAAAGGCCCAGGGTGAGGAAACTGACTCAACCACAGAGTTTCGTGGACACTTGCACAGAGAAGTTGTCTTTTATTGGGGGGAAGCCCAGATGGAATCTTGGAGCTGGGAGATAGATTTGTTTACGGGCTGTCCCACTCACTTCTTGGTCCCACTCTCACTGTTAGCTCAGTGCTGATAAATTTGTCGACTTGGAGTGCTTGCCTGGCTTGGAAGTGAATGGAAAGGAGTTTTTCCCCAGCAGAGACTTAGCTTGTCCATGGTTATTTATGATGGATGCTGTTGTTAGATTTGGGGACGGAAGGTTGAAGGCTGGGAGGAAGGAGTGGCTTCATATAGGGCTTTGGAGTCATTAGGTTCTCTGTGCCCAGCTGAGGTAATGGGCATCTGGGCATTCACCGGCATAGTCTGCCACAACAGGGAAGGGATAGATGAGCAGAGAAAACTGTGCTTCTCAACCATCCTGGCTGTCCACTAGTCCGTCCGGAGGGGCTGCTTCATCTTTCATCAGGTCGTGCAAGAGGGTCTTGTTCCTTTTCCAGCTGCTGCCTCTTATTTCCTTGTAGGTCTGTGATGATGTCTCTGTGATGGTGAGGAGGTGGCCCCTGATTAAAGCAATGAGGACACAAGACTGATTGTCCACGGGCTGGTCAACAACTCAGGAGGGTCAGGTACGAAGCCTTGCCCAGCTGACATCATAGGCTCACCTCAGGACCAGATACACTTCTTCCCTTTGCTGTGAGGAAGTGGGGGATCTCATTCATCCTCCAAACAACCCTATGAGATAGGTACCATTATCACCATTTTACAGATGCATAAACTGAGGGTCAGAGAAGTTAAGAATTGTGCCCAAGATCACACAGGTAGCATATAGCAGAGCTGGGATCAAAGCCAGGCCTGATTGACCCCAAAGGCCACTCACCCTCATAACTACTATCTCCATAGATGGCCTGCTCTGCAGGAGAAGATCAGGAAGACAGGAGAATCGGGGACAACAGGCTTCCTACCGAGCTTCATAGAGTTCCACATATGACAATAAGCCTCGCTACCCACACTCAGTAGCTTTATATAGCCAGGGCGGGGCTCTGGTTTCGGTCAGCAGTCTGATCAAAGTCCATGGCTTTTGGTTTGCTAGCTTTTGCCTAGAATAGCCAGATCACTGCTGCAGAAGCGAATCACTCAGGTTGAGTTGTGAAAGTCAGTCGCCTCCCTCCTGGTCGTGCCCCTCCCCAGGGAAGCCTTTACCCTTGCTTTGCTTGCTTTGGGGTGATCAGTGTCAAAGCCAGAGTCCTGGACCCCAGCATCAGCTCTTGTCACCCTGCAGTCAGAGAACCTAGGCCTGGTGGGGATTGATGTTGGGTGGGGGTGCAGATGTTGCCAGTGGAGTTCTGCCCAGCCCCGACCTCCGTAAGCAACCGGAGTGCTGGAGGGCCAGGCTGGGGTGGCAGGGGTCCCTCTGCCTGGCAACTCCTGGCAGACGTGCTGCCTGGGGCCCTTCTGCATACAGCACCTCTTGGCTGGGCCAACACTAATATTTACATTCAAAGGCAAGAGCTGCAGCTAAGGGCTGCTTCCCGTCCCCTTGGCTCTCCTGAGCCCAGGGGATGGAGTTACAGAGTGGGGTGCTGGGTGACTGCCTGTGTGGGCTGAACAGGAGCCAAGGGAGATGGTGGACAGGGAATCAGGTCAAGGCCTCAAATAACAAAAATAACTATAGTGATCAGACTAGCAATTATTTATAAAGTTCTTACTTTGTGTCCGATGCTGGGATAAGTCTTTCTCATGCATTTCAATTTTAGTTCTCACCCTGGTTCTTCAAGGCAGGTATATCAAGGCAGTTTTACAAGCTAGAAGAGAGGGAAATAAGAAGCTTGCCCAAGGTCACGCAACTAGTAAGTGATGAACCTGGGTGTCCAGCTGGAGCATATGAACCTTGGCAACTCTCAAGCCCAGTTTCTACAAGGAATGGGCAGTTTAATGTAATGAGTGAGGCCTGGTAAGTGTGAAGCAGTAGGGAGTGGCGGGGACTGGGGCACACTGGAGACAAAACCCCTGTCTAATGCTCAGCTCAAGATAGTCGTTGCCACAAGGAAACGTGGACCCAGTAGGGCTGGCTTGTCTGATTTTCAAGAGAAAATCTTGGCGTGCTTATTTCTCAAATCAGGAGGAATATACATATTTATGTATCTACAGGTTTTTATTTGAAGTATTCCAATTTTTAAATGTTGGCAACACATTCCTTTTCTTAAAAAAACACAGTGGGAGCCAAGTCAAACATGGCTTCAGGCGATCACTCTCCTCCCTCCGCAGAGCCCAGCTTGTTTGCCTGGCCCTCTGCTTCCTCCATGCAGAAGGGCATCACTAAGAATTAAGGCCCACAGTCCAGACAGTCACCTCGGAGCCATTTTTGGGCTGGGAACCTGGGAATAGTGATACCCTTTGATCCAGATGATCAGGGCCCCACTGGTCCCACACTTCGGAGGGTCACCTCCCACTGTTCCCCCGCCCATGAAGAAGAGGAGGGTCTGCTGGGCCAGGGTGTCTGCCCACCCAGAGCTCACACCCCTTCTTCTAGACCAGCCTCTGACTCCTGGCAACCTCAGAAGTCCCTACGTCAGAGGCCCTAAGCCCGTTTGCCAGACCAGTGTATCAGTTTTCCATTGCTGTAAAAGAAGCCGCAGGGTGTTAAACAGTCATCCCATTGTTATTACTCTCACTGCTCTGGGGCTGGCAGGGTCAGTGCTGCGGTCACCCCTCGGGTCTCCCCTGCCGCCCAGCTGGTGGCGGCCAGGGCTGAAGTCATCCTGAGGTTCTTTTACCCACACGTCTGCGGTCTCTGGCTGTCAGCTGAGGGCTCGGCCGGGGCTGCCAGCCAGAACATCTGCATGTGACCTCTCCAGGGCCCCTGTTTCCTCATCGCGGGGCGAATTATGCTCAGAGCAAGGGTCTCAAGATGGGGAGCCAGGAGGAAGCTGGATCACCTTTACCATCTAGCCTGTGGGGTCACTTCTGTCGTACTTACTGGTGGAGGCAGAAACGAAAGTCTGCCCAGGTTCAAGGGGAGGGATGTGGACTCCCCCTTGATGGTGGGGGGGCAGGATGTCATGGGGAGAAGAACCTGGGCAGTGGGAGATGCTTCCTTCCGGGGCCGTCTGGGAGAGTCTTTTCTGCAGCAATCTGCTTGTTTCTCTGCTCTGCAGGCCTCCTCTGAGGACCAGCTAGCAGCGAGAGAGGCCCCAGCATGGTTGCATAGGCTGTGAGCAGTCTGGTGGGGCGCAGGCCGGCTGTGCTCAGGCCAGCGCCCAGGCCCCCTGACCCGCCTGTGTCAGGGGCAGGTTGCCTGGAGAGCAGGGCAGGCCCTCTGGATGCGCTTTGAGGAGCCCCCACTGAGAGCTGCATGTGGACAAGGCAGAGGCCAGCTCCTGAGGGATCAGAATGACACTGCCGCTGAGCAGGAAGGGCCCAAGGGGAGGAGAGAGACGGAGATAAATGAGCCCCTGTGTGTCCACCGATCTCCCGGCCGAGCATCTTGAATGAGCATGTAAAGGAGAATCAGCACTTGGCTTGCAGGGAGCAGTGAGGGATTCTACATGGTACTTCCTGGCCAGAACTTGGTTTTGCTCACATGAGACAAAAAGACACACAAGTCAGATATCAAAAAATGCAAGTCACTGGGTAAGTTTGGGTCAAAGCGCAGGCCTTTCTAAAGATGTTGTTTAAAAAAAAAAAAAAGATTTATTTATGGTCATACTTCTCGGCATGGTGGGCAGGATCTTAGTTCCCAGACCAGGGATGAAACACCCCCCCCTGCAGTCTTAACAACTGGACTGCCAAGGGAAGTCCCAGGCCTTTCTAGAAAGAAGAGATCAGTGTCCTGGTTCTCTTATACCCCCTGCAAATCAAAATCACCTTGGGGAGCTTGGTGACCTAGTGATGGCCGGGTCCTGTCAGCTCAGTTCTGAAGCAATTTGTTCCTTGGAGGCCTAGACTTGGGGATTTTTCTGAACTTATTTTTTATAAAGGTAACATTGGTTTATAACATTATAAAAGTGGCATGTTTACAACCTTCTATTTCTGTCTACACTATAGCATGCTCACCATCAAACGTTTAGTTTCGATCTCTCACAGTACTGTTGGGTCCCCTTTACCCAGTTCACCCTCCTCCTTGCCGCTTCCCCCTGGGAACCACTATGCTCCCTGTATCTGCCTGTTGAGTTTGGTTTGTTTATTTTGTTCTGTTTTTTATATTCCATGTATGAGTGATATCATGCAGTCTGTCTCCATCTGACTTATTTCACTTAGCAAGAGCAGTCTGGTGGGGCGCAGGCCGGCTGTGCTCAGGCCAGCGCCCAGGCCCCCTGACCCGCCTGTGTCAGGGGCAGGTTGCCTGGAGAGCAGGGCAGGCCCTCTGGATGCGCTTTGAGGAGCCCCCACTGAGAGCTGCATGTGGACAAGGCAGAGGCCAGCTCCTGAGGGATCAGAATGACACTGCCGCTGAGCAGGAAGGGCCCAAGGGGAGGAGAGAGACGGAGATAAATGAGCCCCTGTGTGTCCACCGATCTCCCGGCCGAGCATCTTGAATGAGCGTGTAAAGGAGAATCAGCACTTGGCTTGCAGGGAGCAGTGAGGGATTCTACATGGTACTTCCTGGCCAGAACTTGGTTTTGCTCACATGAGACAAAAAGACACACAAGTCAGATATCAAAAAATGCAAGTCACTGGGTAAGTTTGGGTCAAAGCGCAGGCCTTTCTAAAGATGTTGTTTAAAAAAAAAAAAAAGATTTATTTATGGTCATACTTCTCGGCATGGTGGGCAGGATCTTAGTTCCCAGACCAGGGATGAAACACCCCCCCCTGCAGTCTTAACAACTGGACTGCCAAGGGAAGTCCCAGGCCTTTCTAGAAAGAAGAGATCAGTGTCCTGGTTCTCTTATACCCCCTGCAAATCAAAATCACCTTGGGGAGCTTGGTGACCTAGTGATGGCCGGGTCCTGTCAGCTCAGTTCTGAAGCAATTTGTTCCTTGGAGGCCTAGACTTGGGGATTTTTCTGAACTTATTTTTTATAAAGGTAACATTGGTTTATAACATTATAAAAGTGGCATGTTTACAACCTTCTATTTCTGTCTACACTATAGCATGCTCACCATCAAACGTTTAGTTTCGATCTCTCACAGTACTGTTGGGTCCCCTTTACCCAGTTCACCCTCCTCCTTGCCGCTTCCCCCTGGGAACCACTATGCTCCCTGTATCTGCCTGTTGAGTTTGGTTTGTTTATTTTGTTCTGTTTTTTATATTCCATGTATGAGTGATATCATGCAGTCTGTCTCCATCTGACTTATTTCACTTAGCATAATGCCCTCCAGGTCTCACAGGGGGTTTTCAAAAGCTCCCCAGTGATTCCCATCTGCAGTCAAGGTTGAAACCCACTGAGCCAGAGCAGAAATAGCTGGAGGGCAAAGACTCCCCTGCCTTAATGAGGGAATGACTGAATAGACACAGGGCAAAAGAAGGCATTCCAGGTGGGTGGAACAGCAGGAGCAAAGGAGACCCAGGTGGGAATGTGCTTTGCAGCATTAGGAAATATCCAACACAGGAATGGATGTTAATGTACTAGCCTAGGTGATGATAATAATAACAAAAAAATACTGACATGTACAGACACTGTGTTATAAACTTACAGATATAATCTCATATGGTCCTCCCTACTACTGCTCTGTGGGTGAGGTATTTTAGTTCACGTTTTACAGAGGAGAAAACTGAGCTCACAGAGATTCTGTAATTTTCCCATCGCTAACCCAGAGCTGGGATTTGAACACCTGACTATAATTTTGAAAATGATACTTGGAGAATTTAATTCACATGTGGGTGAATTCTTGTGCTTGCTTCCGCAGCTTATATACACATGCGAGGACCTGAGCTAGAGGTGACAGGGAGCCCATGTAAAGTGGGCTACAAGCAAGTGATTGGCATGTTGGCGAAAGTCCCCATGAGGTGCTGAGCATGACAGGGCTATGTGGAGGGAAAAGGTAGGAGGGTGTGTGTGTGTGTGTGTAGGGCAAAAGATAGAGGGTGTGTTTGTATATAAGAGAGGGTGTGTCGGTTGAGGCCTGGCAACCTTCCTGAGCATCTCAAGCCTGCTGGCCTTGGCACGTGCTCTTCTTACCTGGAACTGTCTCACTCTCTTTTCCACCTGTCTCCCTGCACATTGGCCATGCATAGCTGATCTGTCACCTCCTCCAGGAGTCAGACAAGCTGAGTTTTGAGTTTGAAATCTGACATGCTCTAGTCCGTGTTCTTGGGCAAGTTATTCAGCCTCCCTGATTCTCAATTTCTTCATCTGTAGAAAAGTGAAAATAGTCCTGGAGGATTAGATATTATCCTGCATATAAAGCTCTTAGATGCATTATAGTTGCTGTTTGTCTGCTTTCCCCTTGAGACTCTAAGCCCCTGAGGGATAAGGCTGTCTTGGCCTCCACTGGAACCCTGTGCTGTGCACAGCAGGATGCTTGGCATGGCATGCTTCTGGGAGAGTTCTTGGTGCAAACTGGGAAATTCTGGACCTGATCTAGAGGTCACCTGATGTAGGTGTGGTAAGGACTGCTAGAGATAATCTCACCCAAGATGTTGCCTCTTGTACCCATCTAACCCGTCATACCTTCCAGACTCTGGCAGCCAGAGTGGTCATGTGATGCTGAGGCTACGAACCAGCCAGGCTGTCTCAGTTTGCATTCTCAGAAGCAGACTCTTTAAGGCAAAGATTCAAGAGCCAGCAATTTATTTGGAAGATGATTCCAGGAAGGATTTGTACGGCAGTGGAGAAATGAGACAGGGAGAAGAAGGCAGATGCAGACCCTGTGAGTAAGCAAGGGGGCCACTGGGGCTCTGTTATCCTGGGAGCCTCTGAGGGTGAGAAAGCTGGAGCATTTGAGGTGGTCGACGACAGACAGTAACCAACTCCGACGAGGACCCGGGGTAATTGAGACTGAAGTCCAGACGAGATACACCACTGGACTTGTTCGATGACCCCGGTTTCCTTTTACAAACATCTTCATCAAAGACACCATGGGTTGATTACTCACAGGTCCCCTGTACTCTCCCCGTCCGTGGTTGTCACAGTGAGTTTCTTCACAATTCACCAATTTCTCTTGAAGGACTTTTTGGGGTGTTTTGCATCGGTCCATTGGACTATTTCCGAGAAAGCGAATACTGGAAGGGTGAAAAGAGAACGAATCTTATATCAAAATTACCGACCTCGACACTGTCAGTACAATACGGACACTCCTTTTCTGGTTGTCTTGGTAATGCTAAAGAACGACCAGACTGTCGAAAATGGATCTTTTGTTAAACGGCGATCTGTACAACAGACTCGCGACTTCTTGACTACGAAAACTTGACACCACAACCTCTTCTGAGAACTCTCAGGGAACCTGACGTTCCTCTAGGTTGGTCAGGTAAGACTTCCTCTAGTTGGGGCCCTAAAGAAACCTTCCTTACTACGATTTCGACTTTAATGTCATGAAACCGGTGGAGTGCACTTCTCAACTGAGTAACCTTTTCTGAGACTACGACCCTCCCTAACCCCCGTCCTCCTCTTCCCCTGTTCCTACTCTACCGACCTACCGTAGTACCTGAGTTACTTGTACTCAGACTCACTTGAGGTCCTCTACCACTGCTTGTCCCTCCGGACCACACGACGTTAAGTACCCCAGCGTTTCTCTGCCTGTACTGACTCACTGACTTGACTTGACTTTTCCCCTTTTTTTCGTTGTGAAATATCAACGTTCGTCGGTCAATATAGACCTAAAGTATAACGAAAGTCGGATTAGGTTAAAATCAAGTTTTCAACATTTATAACTTCTTACTTACTTATTTGAGACCCGTCCCAAACTCCATTCCATCTCTTATGGAAAACGGATGTCTCTATGGGTCGTCCAAACTGATATAAGGATCTGATATTCCCGACCTATTATTAATAAAAACGAGTAATAAAATAGGAGTCGGATACGTCTCTTCAGAACATTATTGACACAGGACTTATCCAATTACCGGTTACTAAGACCCCCTCCTCTCCCTAGACGTCCACGAGACCTGTTTTAACTAAATGTAAATATAAATACCTTGTAAGAGGATACATGGTCCGACATGAAAAAAAAAAAAAAAAACTAACGGGGAAGGACTGGAGGGGAAAGAAAGGAAAGCAAATGAGCTAGGATTAAGTACAAGTGGACCTTGGAGATGTGTGAGTTCAGTTCTAAACCACTGCAATACAGTGAATATCACAAGAAAGCGAGTCACACAGTTTTCTTTTTCCCAGTGCATGTAAAAGTGATGTTTGGGAATTTCCTGATGGCCCAGTGGTTAGGACTCTGTGCTTCTACTGTAGGGGGCACAGGTTCTATCCCTGGTTGGGGAACTAATGTCCTGCAAGCCTCACAGTGTGGGCCCCCCCCCTCCAAAAAGTGACATTTACACTAGATTATAGTCTGTTAAGTGTGCAATTGGCCTTCCCTGGGGGCTCAGATGGTTTGAGAATCCACCTGCAATGCAGGAGACCCAGGTTCGATCCCTGCGTCCAGAAGAGTCCCAGGAGAAGGGGATGGCAACCCACTCCAGTTTTCTTGCCCGGAGAATCGCATGGGCAGATTTTCTTCATGGACTCTGAAGGGTTATTAAAATGTACCCGAGATCAGCTGACTGGTTTGCGGTGGGCCTCCCACCAGCACGTGTGGGAACTCAGAAGGAGCAAGTGCTATTATCTTTGGGACAATTCAGCAGAGGAACTCCGTGACTTGGTCTTGTACTGAGGATCACCATTACACAAGGGTCCCAGTGGGCTCTGTGGTGGCAGCTCCATCTCACCACACCTGGTTCCCTCCTGTCCTCAGGCCTCAGAGACCTCAAGAGACCCGTTCCCGCCCTGAACTTGAATGTGCACGTGCTGAAGGTATTACACATGACCAGGGTTCTTGGGCTTCCCCAGTCAATAGAAATTGACTAGAGGCCAGACAAGACATTCAGGCAAGGCTTGACTGGGGCCCCTGCTGCAGCAGGCGGGGAGAAAGAGCAAACAACAGGCTCCCTTGCTGGCTCCCGTGCAGGGCAGCGGGGAGCTGCGGGAGAGGGGAATCCAGCTTGTTCCTTACATGGGGTGAGGTTGGGGTGTGTCCAGGGGTCAGGCTGGAGAGGTAGCTTAGGGATTTGCCCACCCCTTTCATGGCGTTGTGTGCAGGGAGCATGCTCAGGACGCTGCATTCACTCTCCAAGCTCTGTTTCTGCTCCAGGCTCTTCAAAAGTGGCAGTTGGCTTTTTTGGTCTCTTTGTATCTTTTGCGTCTACAATTTGCCCCAGCTGCACATGCATGCAGTTATTTTTAGTTCCATGTAGTTTCTTTGTATTTCTTTGCTTAAGGAGAGGTGTGTCCAGGTGCAAGCACTGCAACAGAGGGTCCCAGGTCCCATCCTGTCTCAAAAGGAGTTGACTTGGCATGGAACGACTAAAGAAGTGCCGTTTAGTGAAGTTATGGATGGAAATGTCTTCCAAATTAGGATGAGGTGCTTAATTCTCCCGGAGAAGGCAATGGCACCCACTCCAGTACTCTTGCCTGGAAAATCCCATGGACAGAGGAGCCTGGTGGGCTGCAGTCCATAGGGTCGCTGGGAGTGAAAATGGCAACCCACTCCAATGTTCTTGCCTGGAGCATTCTAGGGACGGGGGAGCCTAGCGGGCTGCCTTCTATGGGGTCACATAGAATCGGACACAACTAAAGCGACTTAGCAGCAGCAGCAGCAGCTTAATTCTCGCGCTTAGTCCCTGAACAGACTTCTCCCTCCTCGGGACTGTCCTGGTGCTGCCGAGGGCAGAGTTGCCATCACCAAGACTGCAGACCACAGTGAACTATCAGTGGCTAGTCCCACTCACCCAGGGGAAAAGAAAAGAGTTCCCCTCATCACCTGGCTGGTGGTCTTCCCCAAGAGGGTGATGATTTTTCCAAAATGTCTGTATGGTAATTGATGACGTTATTAAGCTTCATTGAGGAAACAATGCTCCTGTTCAGAAGCTTAGTTGGAAGCCCTTCTGACTTCCCGTAAGTGGACTTCCTTGTTGATTGAGCGTTAGAGCCCTACCTGTTCCCATGGTCCCCAGCACAAACTCTGTGACCACCACAGTCTCAGATCAAGTGACTTTCCTAAGGATGAAGGCGTCAGAGGAGAGAAGGGAAGGGGCAGCGGGCTTAGTCTCAACCTGAGAGACACTGGTAGCGATGCGGGGCTTCGGGTTTCTCTCTGCAGGGGCTGCCACTCCCTCCTCCAGCATCTTGTCGCTTGAGAGATGGTTTTCCTAAGGTGACACTTAGCCACAGACAGAGCTCTGCTTGGTGTGAAACAAGTAAGCAAACATGGGCTTTCTACTTCTCGACAGAACTGTCGGAGAGTGTGGGGTGGGAAGCGACATGTTCTCGCTCCTGGAGTTTCCACCTCACCTCCTCTTCCATTCTACCCCCGTGCACTCTGTACTTATTGCCTCGGGGAGGGGATGACTCAGCAGAAAATGAGAGCAAAGAGTGTCAGCTCCTGGCTTTGGAGTTTCAAAAGCGTTGGCCTCAGGGGGATGGGAGGGACTGGCAGGCATAAATAATAGATGTGAGGGAAGGCTGGGGAGGAGGGAGAATTCTGAACCTGGCGGCAGGAAAGGATCCCTCTGGCTGGGGGATGGGAGAGAGAAGGAGGGGATGTGATGATAAAGGACAGCGGTCAGGGCACCCCATGGGCAAGAGGGGCTGAGGTTTCCAAATGCTGTCCCCCCCCTTCCCCTCGGGCAGGGAACGCGTAGGTCTTCAGCCAGGGATGGCCCAAGGGAGCCCGGTCAGGACCTCTGAGCTCCGCAGTCTCTTCCTGTGGTTGAGGAGCATAACTATACAGGTAGGCAGGCCCTGGGCACCTGCAGGAGTGAGTGATGGGACAGACAGAACCCCTCATCACTCCCAGCCCCCCACCCTAACTGGACTTGCCAAGATGTTCCTGCTGAGTGGGGCAGGGCACAGCCAGGGCCTCTTGGAAGCTTGTTGATCACAGTATGGGGAGGAAGGATAAGGTGGCTGCGGGTTATGTACATCCCTGAGGACCAACTGTCACTCCACCTTTTTTGCTCCTCGTTGGGAAGCTTGAAAAAAGTGAACGTGTTAGTCGTTCAGTCCAACTCTTTGTGACCCATGGATTGTAGCCTGCCTGGCTCCTCAGTCTGTGGGATTCTCCAGGCAAGAATTCTGGAGTGGATTGCCATTTTCTTCTCCAGGGGACCTTCCCAACCCAGGGTTCGAACCTAGCTTTCCCTGAACGGTATTCTTTACTGTCTGAGCCATACCTGCCTGCCTGCTAAGTTGCTTCAGTCATGTCCAAGGACTCTGTAATCCTATGGACTGATGCCCACCAGGCTCCTCTGTCCAAGGGATTCTCCAGGCAAGAATACTGGAGTGGGTTGCTGTGCCCTTCTCCATGTCTGAGCCATGAGCAAAGACTTACTGGAGTGCAAATGTAAGAGAGAAGTCCCTCTGCCTTCCTCCTTTGCAGAAGCTCAGGGGATGCAGTCTGTGTTTCTCACAGACTGCTTCTGCTGTTCCCCCCCGGGACCTCTCCTCCCCAGGCAGGCTGTCCAAGGGGTGGAGTCGCCCAACGGCCCTGGCTGGTCCTGCTCCCCGCCCCAACCCTAGTCCACAGGCCTTTTCATTTGAAGGGCTCATTGCTGCAGGAAACAGATGGGATCTCAAAAATAATAAACAGTGAGATGTCTGAGCCATGAGCGAAGCTTACTGGAGTGAAAATGTAAGAGAGAAGTCCCTCTGCCTTCCTCCTTTGCAGAAGCTCAGGGGATGCAGTCTGTGTTTCTCACAGACTGCTTCTGCTGTTCCCCCCTGGGACCTCTCCTCCCCAGGCAGGCTGTCCAAGGGGTGGAGTCGCCCAACGGCCCTGGCTGGTCCTGCTCCCCGCCCCAACCCTAGTCCACAGGCCTTTTCATTTGAAGGGCTCATTGCTGCAGGAAACAGATGGGATCTCAAAAATAATAAACAGTGAGAATTTCAGAGGTTCCGGAAGCCTCAAGTCTTGGTCTCGGGCCTGTAGTTAAAGACTTCCTTCTGAGATAGGTCCTGAAAGCGACTGCACCCCCTGTTCCTTGGGCACCTGGGATGGCTAGGCAGGTGCTGGCAGCTTCCTGGATTGTCAGCGACTGGACTGGTGTGTAAACCTGGGAGGGCACTGTTACTGCCTTTTACAGATGCAAACATTTGAGTTCAGAGAGCAGACTGGGGCCACATGATTTACAGGGCCCAGTGCACTGTGAAAATGCAGTGCCCTTGTTCAAAAATGACTAAGAATTCAAGACAGTGATGTGTGCTCGGTAGCTTAGTCATGTCCGACTCTTTGTGACCCTATGGACAGCAGCTGGCCAGGATCCTCTGTCCGTGGGATTTGCCAGGAAGAATACTGGAGTGGGTTGCCATTTCCTCTTTCAGGGGATCTTCCCAGCCCAGAGATCAAACCCGTGTCTCCTGCATCTCAGAGCACTGAACCAAGCATGGGGCCCTTCTGAGGATGGACTGAGCAGGACCCAGGCCCATGAAGCCGGACCTATGGGAGAGATGAGGCCGAAGCTTAGGAACACGCAGCTTGTGCAAGGAAGCCCAGGTTTCAATGCAAGGCCTCGGATAGCCTCAGCTGAATTTTGCTGTCTCCTGTCCTTCACCTGCAGGCACCCTGCATTCTCTCCCGCCCACACAGTGGCTGATAAAAGCTGGGCTGTGACCCTGATTTCCATGACTTAAAAAGATATGAAAAGCAGAGCCTGACTTTAAGACAGGGACACAACACAAATCCGATGTTGTTCCAAGCAGCCCTTTGGCTTGTGCTGAAATGGAAGCTAAAGAAAGGCTTGGGCATGCCCTGTGCCTGGCCTTCCCCATTCAATTAACTTGACAAGTCAACGTTTTTTAGACAGATGATTCTCATTTCCAATGCAGTTTGAAAGTCCCTGGGGGCAGGAAGAATATTCAGGCTTGCTTACTTCAGGAAGTGGTGTCTTCACTCCAATTTATGGGGTCTTGATTTGCAGGGACTACAGCAAGCTCAATCACTGTAGATAAGTCTCCCTGATGGGACATGTATAATATAGGGTTTACAATATACGTTTGATGAAACAGCTTGGAAGTTGTTTATATGAGCATATATTTGTATTTTATTCCATCATCACAGTGATTCTCAGTGAAGGGAGGGACTTTACCCTTCCCTTTCCTCTGGGGACATTTGTCTGGGGATATTTTTGTTGTCACAGCTGGGTGGGGGGAGCTGCTACTGGCTCCTAGTAGGCAGAGAAACCAGGGATGCTGCTAACCATCACACAGTGCGCAGAATGGCCCCCACGGCCAAGAATTATCCAACAAGCGTAATTCATTTTGCTGTTTTCTAGGAATGAAATAGATCTCTAACACAGGAAGCCTACTTTGTGAAAATCTATCCTTAGGGATGAAGAATTGAGAGTGGCCCCACTGAATCTGTGACCATAATGTAAGGAAAAACTGGGCCCCAATTCAGGGGTTGATTGAACCTCGGGTAATCCTCACAACAGCTCAGATGAGCAAACTGAGGCTCAAAGAAGATAAGTAATTAGGGAAGGTGAGGTGAACCTTCTGAGAGGTGAGGTTCACCCAATGATGCGACAACCGAGTCAGGCACAACATGGGTTTTTGTTTTTACCCTAAGGGACCCACTTTTGTCTCCCGGCACCCCCAACTGCTGGAAATGATGCTGGGAAAGATTGAAGGCAGGAGGAGAAGGGGATGACAGAGGATGAGATGATTGGATGGCATCACCAACTCGATGGATGTAAGTTTCAGCAAGCCTCAGGAACTGGTGATGGACAGGGAAGCCTGGCATGCTGAAGTCCACGGGGTCGCAAAGAGTCGGACACAACTGAGCGACTGAACTGACCTGACCCCAGCTGCTTTTGTGACCCCACCACTTGGGAGATCCTACTTCTCCACTTCCAGCTCAAGAATTCCTCTCTCTGCACTTGCTCACAGCAGCTTACGTCTTTCTTGCCTGTCATCCACCCCATCTCTCCTTCTAAATGCAGTGTGTTTGTAACGCCTGTCGTCCCCTTCTCCTCCTGCTTTCAATCTTTTCTAGCATCAGGGTCTTTCAAATGAGTCAGTTCTTTGCATCAGGTGGCCAAAGCACTGGAGAGTCAGCTTCAGCATCAGTCCTTCCAATGAATAGGCAGGACTGATTTCCTTTAGGATGGACTGGTTTGATCTCCTTGCAGTCCAAGGGACTCTCAAGAGTCTTCTCCAACACCACAGTTCAAAAGCATCAATTCTTCGGTACTCACCCGTCTTTACATTCCAACTCTCACATCCATACAGGACTACTGGAAAAACCATAGCTTTGACTAGACAGACCTTTGTTGCAAAGTAATGTCTCTGCTTTTTAATATATTTCTAAGGCCCACTTGACTTCACATTCCAGGATGTCTGACTCTAGGTGAGTGATCATGCCTTCATGGTTATGTGGGTCATGAAGAACTTTTTTGTGTAGTTCTTCTGTATATTCTTGCTTCCTCTTTTTAATATCTTCTGTTTCAGTTAGGTCCATGCCATTTCTGTCATTTA
Source organism: Madoqua kirkii (assembly GCA_006408675.1). NCBI lineage: Eukaryota > Metazoa > Chordata > Mammalia > Artiodactyla > Bovidae > Madoqua > Madoqua kirkii. The sequence continues at coordinate 16,241 of SJYC01113868.1, forward strand.
TTGTGCCCTTTAAATGTTCCCTTAGTATCTCTAATTTTCTTGAAGAGATCTCTAGTCTTTCCCACTCTTTTGTTTTCCTCTATTTCTCTGCATTGATCACTGAGGAAGGCTTTCTTATCTCTTTTTGCTATTCTTTGGAACTCTGCATTCACATGGGTATATCTTTCCTTTACTGCATTTCGGACTCTCTTGTTGACCATGATGGCTACTCCATTTCTTCTGAGGGATTGCTGCCTGCAGTAGTAGATATAATGGCCATCTGAGTTAAATTCACCCATTCCAGTCCATTTTAGTTCACTGATTCCTAAAATGTCAACGTTCACTCTTGCCATCTCTTGTCTGACCATTTCCAATTTGCTTTGATTCATGGACCTGACATTCCAGGTTCCTATGCAATATTGCTCTTAACAAGATTTGAAATAGCTCAAGTGGAATTCCATCACCTCCACTAGCTTTGTTCGTAGTGATGCTTTCTAAGGCCCACTTGACTTCACATTCCAGGATGTCTGACTCTAGGTGAGTGATCATGCCTTCATGGTTATGTGGGTCATGAAGAACTTTTTTGTGTAGTTCTTCTGTATATTCTTGCTTCCTCTTTTTAATATCTTCTGTTTCAGTTAGGTCCATGCCATTTCTGTCATTTATTGTGCCCTTTAAATGTTCCCTTAGTATCTCTAATTTTCTTGAAGAGATCTCTAGTCTTTCCCACTCTTTTGTTTTCCTCTATTTCTCTGCATTGATCACTGAGGAAGGCTTTCTTATCTCTTTTTGCTATTCTTTGGAACTCTGCATTCACATGGGTATATCTTTCCTTTACTGCATTTCGGACTCTCTTGTTGAACATGATGGCTACTCCATTTCTTCTGAGGGATTGCTGCCTGCAGTAGTAGATATAATGGCCATCTGAGTTAAATTCACCCATTCCAGTCCATTTTAGTTCACTGATTCCTAAAATGTCAACGTTCACTCTTGCCATCTCTTGTCTGACCATTTCCAATTTGCTTTGATTCATGGACCTGACATTCCAGGTTCCTATGCAATATTGCTCTTAACAGCATCAGACCTTGCTTCTATCACCAGTCACATCCACAGCTGCGTATTGTTTTTGCTTTGTCTCCATCCTTTCATTCTTTCTGGAGTTATTTCTCCACTGATCTCCAGTAGCATACTGGGCACCTACCAACCTGGGGAGTTCATCTTTCAGTGTACTATCTTTTTGCCTTTTCATACTGTTCATGGGGTTCTCAAGGCAAAAATGCTGAAGTGGTTTGCCATTCCCTTCTAGAGTAAACCACATTTTTTCAGAACCCTCCACCATGACCTGCCTATCTTGGGCGGCCCTACATGGCTTGGCTCATAGTTTCATTGATTTAGACAAGACTGTGGTCCATGTGATCAGTTTGATTAGTTTACTGTGATTGTGGTTTTCAGTCTGTCAGCCCTCTGATGGAGAAGGATAAGAAGCTTATGGTAGCTTCCTGACAGGATAGACTGACTGAGGGGGAAACTGGGTCTTGTTCTGATGGGTGGGGCCATGCTCATAAATCTTTAATCCAATTTTCTGTTGATGGATTGGGCTGTGTTCCCTCCCTGTTGTTTGACCTGAGGCCAAACTATGGTGGAGGCAATGAAGATAGTGGTGACTTCCTTCGAAAGGCATGTACTTGCTGTACTCACTGCCCCGACCCTGTACTAAGCCATGGCCAACCCACACCTCAGCCTCCTGGACACTCATGAGCAAGTTTGGGTCAGTCTCTTGTGGGGTCACTGTTCCTTTCTCCTAGGTCCTGGTGTGCATAAGATTTTGTTTGTGCCCTCCAAGAATCTGTTTCCCCAGTCCTATGTAAGTTCTGGGGGCTGTTTGGTGGGGTTAGTGGTGACCTCCTCCAAGAGGGCCTATGCCATACCCACGTCTGCTGCACCCAGAGCTCCTGCCCCTGTGGCAGGCCACTGCTGACCATACACACTTATATTGTACTAAAAAATAATTCTTGTTTATCTTAAACCCAAATTAAGCTGGCAGTCTGTATTTTTTTTAATTGAAATACAGTTGATTTACAATAAATATTAGTTTCAGGTATACAGATGATGATTCAGTATTTTTACAGATTGTACAACATTAAAGTTATTACAAGATAATGGCTATAATTCCCTGCACTGTACAAAATAGCTTTGTTGCTTATCTATTCTATATGTAGTAGTTGGTACCTGTTAATCTCATACCCCTAATTTGTTCCTCTCTCCTTCCCACTCCTCTTTACTAACCATAATTTGCTTTCTTATGTACATATGTGTGAGTTAATTTTGTGTATATGTTTCCTTGTATTATTTTTTATATTCCACATAAAACTGATACCATATGTGCATGCATGCTCAGTTGCTAAGTCGTGTCTGACTGTTTGCAACCCCATGGACTGTAGCTCGCCAGGCTCCTCTGTCCATGGGATTTCCTAGGCAAGAATGCTGGAGTGGGTTGCCATGCTCTTCTCCAGGGGATCTTCCCAACCCAGGGATTGAACCCGTGTCTCCTGAGTCTCCTGCACTGGCAAGTGGGTTCTTTACCAATAAGCCACCTAGGAAACCCAAGTGATATCATATAGTATTTGTATTTTTCCATCTGACGTTTCATTAAGCTTACTATTCTCTAGGTACATGTGTGTGCTACAAATGACAGAATTCCACTTTTTAAAAATATATATATTGTGTGTGTGTATACATGCACACACATACCTCATCTTCTTTATCCCTTTGTCTGTTGATGGGCATTTGGGTTGTTTCTACATCTTGGTTGTTTTCAATAGTGCTGCTATAAACATTAGGGTGCATGCGTCTTTTCAGATTTAATATATTCTTTTTTTTCAGCTACACTTCCAGGAGAGGGGTTGCTGGATTGCTGGATCTGATGGTAGTTCTGCTTTTTATTTTTTGCTTTTTTGGCTGCATGTGGCATGTGAGATCTTAGCTCCCTGACTGGGGATCAAGCCTCATCCTCTGCATTGGAAGTAGAATTTTTATCACTGAACCACAAGAGTAGTCCCCTGCTTTCTTTCTTTCTTTCTTTTTTATTTTTTGAGGACCCTCCATACTATTTTCCATAGCAGCTACACCAATTTACATTCCCACTGAAAGCTTCCAAGGGCTTCTTGACATTCTGGATTTGTTAAAATCTGGCCATTTATCAGAGGAAACGGCTCCTGGTGACACCACTTGAGCCCTGATTCAACCTTACCTAAAGCCAAATTATCTTTGGACCTACAGCTGTGTAACTCCTAAGGAACGTGTTATGCATTCAGGAAATTTTCTGAATCTTCTCAAAGTCTTGGCCTTAGGAAGCTTGAAGGGAAAGCCTCCTGAGGGTGTCCTGTGCTTCCTCTGGCCCTGACACTGTGCTCAGTGTCCGAGACAGTAAAGGTTTATTGGATAGCAAGTTTCTGGGCTTAGCTCCCTTATAATAAATTGTTTTTATTCTTTTGAGCATCTACTGTTGTTATAGGTTAGGGTTCTCGATAGAAGTTGATCCGAGTCCACACTAGAAATTCAAGCAAGGCTTTATTGGGGCCCTTGCTGCAGCAGGATAGAGTGAGAACAAACAGGCTCCCTTGCTGACTGGCTCCTCCTGCGGCGGGGTTGGAGGGTAAAGGGTGGGGGAGTGAGATGGGGAAATCAAGACTGTTCCTCATGAGGTATGAGGGTTGGAGTGTATCCAGGGGCGGGCTGGAGGGCTGGCTTAGGTGTTGTGCCCACCCCTCCAGTGGTGGTGTGTGCAGCTGGCAGGGGCAGCACTCTGCTTTTGCTCCAGGCTCTTCAGAAATGGCAGTTGAATTTTTGGTCTCTTTGTATCTTTAGGGTTCAGAATTTGCTCCCAGGGTTGCATGCACGCAGCTATTTTTAGTCCCGTACTGTTTCTTTGTATTTTGTTGCTGAGGGGAGATGTGTCCAAGTCACTATATGCCTGACATTGTACTGGGAATTTCACTTAAATGACTTCCCACCCTTCAGATGTCAGGAGTTAGGTAACATCACACCCATTTCACAGGTGAGGAAACAGGTCTGGAAAGGTAGCACCTGTGGTTGTAGAGCTCAGGCTGAAACAGTGAGAAGTAGAGAATTTTAAACAGGCTCCTCACACCTGCAAAGCTCACACTGGTTCCTTCACAGCTTGCCACCCCCTGGCCCCCACACCTTGCCTCCTGGTCAGGCCTTTGGAAGGAACCCAGTGTTAGCCACGACCTTACCTTCCTCCCTGAGCCCTTAGGGACCCCCATGAGCTGCCCACCTCCTGCTTGAAACAAGCCGCTGAACATCTGGAAGCCCTAGGAGGCTGTTTGACAACCCTCGCCTTAAGGGCTGGTGGAAATTCTTGCCTGTATTGGTGTGCTGAGAGCAGATCAGGTACACAGGCCTCTGGAGGCCAGGCTGATTTGGCAGCATCTGCTTCCCATTACCCCGGAGAGGGACTGCGCCACCAGCCGCTGGTAACAGGAGCCCCTGGCCTCTGATTTATGGCCCATTTGGAATGAAGCCTCAGGAGCAATTACTTGGATGGAGCCTGGCGGGGTAAGAGCTTTGCAGAGCTGAGAGCGTATCTTAACTGACCATACTCCCTCCCAAGGCGGGTGAAAATCACCTGGTGAGGACCTTCTTATTGACATATATCACCAAATTCTTACAGGGACCTGTGCATCTGCCAGGCGCTATTTTGAGCACCTCATGAATATTCAAGCAGTTAAGTCTCCTGCGGGGAGATGCTATTATCATCCCATTTTATGGTTGAGAAACAGAGGTCCCCAAAGATTACATAGCTTGCTGCAGTCACCTAGCTGGGAACATGGGCTCAGCTGGTTTTTTGAATCCAGGCCCCAGGATCCATGCAGTTCACCCTGATGCTGCCTGCAAAGGAACGCGCTTTAAAACATGTAAATAGGACCAGATTCTCTCTCAGAACCCCTAGTGGCTTCTATTCACAGTTAAAATAAAACTCAACATTTTAAAGCTATAAGGACCTCAGGGACCTGCTCCATGTTCTCTCTTTTCTTGCTTACTCTGCTCCAGCTCTTCCACCCCTTCTGGATTCTTTTGTTTTTGCTGCTTTTTTTTTTTTTAAACCAATAGCTTAATTGACATATAATGAACATATAAAACTTACCCATTGAAAATGTACAGTTCAGTGGGTTTTCCTTTTCTTCACAGAGTGGTGTAACTGTCACCACAATCTAATTTTAGAACATTTTCATCATCCGCAAAAGAAACTTCAACCACTCATTCCCATCCTGCCTCCTCCCTAGCCCCTCAGTAACCACTGATATTTCTGTCCCTATAGATTTGTGTACTCTGGGTATTTCTTGTAAGTGGAATCCTACAACATGTGAGCTTTTGTGATTGGCTTCTTTCACTTAGCATCCTGTTTCAAGATTCAGCTAAGGATCCGAACCAGGACCTTATTCCTTTTGGTGGCCAAATAGCTTTCTGTTGTATGGATATATCCCATTTCATGTATCCATTCATCAGTTGGTAGGCACTGTGTCATTTTGGCTTATAAATAATGCCCCTGTGAACATCAGTGTAGTTTTTGAAATCGAGAAGAAAACCAATAATTTGATAGGATGTTGTGTAGGAAGCAAGCACGGTGTGGCTTTCGGAGTGAGCACTTTGGCTGAAAACATCTGGGTTGTGACTACTTATGAGCTCTGTATGAACAATTTTCTATTTTCTAGGCCTCTTTTTTTTTTTTTTAACTGTCAAATGAAAGTAATAAGAGTACCTTCTTAATTGAATGGTTGTGAGGGTTGGATTAGCCAGGGTTCTTTGGAGAAACAGAGCTAATAGAATATAGACATATATGATATGATTTATTATAAGGAATTGGCTCCTGTGATTATGGAGGCTTAAAAGTCCTACAATTTGCCAGCTGCGTTCTGGAGACCCAGGAAAGTCAGTGGTTCTAAGAGAACCTTAGCCTAAAACAGGGAAGACCAAGGTCTCAGCTCCCACAGTCAGGCCCAGAGAGCAAACTCCCCCTTCCTCTGCCTTTCAGTTGTTTTCAAGCCTTCGGGGATTGAACTGCTTTATGGTCCACTGATTTAAATGCTAATCTCTTCTGGAAACACCCTCAAAGGGACATTAAGGAATAATGTTTAACCTGGGCACCCCCAGTTCCCATCAAGTTGACATAGAAAATTGTCACAAGGGTAAATTGAAATACTTCATGTTGGTTGTTTTTTTTCTGGGGGTGAATATAGAGCTTCAGAGAGCAGAAGGAGTGGGGAGGAGGGACAGGTAACTAGGCTGAAAGGGAAGTGGTGGGGAGTCAGTGAGGGCTTCCTGGAGGAGGTAGCATCTAAGCTGGGGATAGTAAGAGGTAGCTAGGGTATCATGAGTTCCTTCCTGCCTCATCTCCAGGTCAGGGATCTAATAGCCAGAGGAAGACTCCAAAGCACGCACCTGTCCCACCACTTTGACCTCCCTGCTGACAAGTCTGACATTTGGGGGCAAGACCTCTGGGAGAAGAGGTAACATGACACAGTGGTTAAGCTCAGAGCTCAGGTCAGACCAGGCCACTTGGTGTAGAGATCCCCTGCTTCCCGACTGTCCACTGGACACCCCTAGGCAACCTGCTGAACCTCTCCAAGCCTCCACAGCCTCATCTGTAAATGGGGACAGTGCCAGTACTGAGAGCAAGGAGAGTCAGGAGAACTGAGTGAGGCGACTCAGGCCATGTGGCCCAGGATGACTGGTCGGTCAGTGTCAGCGCTCAATCTTTGCCAAATCCCTCTCCCATCTTTCCGGTTCCATTGCATCTAGCTCCTTCCCAGAGCAACAGCTAAGAGGCAACTGCTTTTGAACCCGGGGCTGCTCTTTGAAGAGCTAGAGCAGGGACTGGGACAAGGGAGTCCGGGTCAGGCCTGGGCCTGCTGTGTGGTCTTGGGAAAGTGAACCATCCCTGCTGAGCCTGGAGGGGAAGCCGGCTGACTACAGAAGGGGAAATGAGATAAAGGAGGTCAAGCCCTCACTGCTTCCTGTCTCCCTGGGAATCCCTAAGAACATTCCCAGCCTCCTCCTCCACCTTCATCCCTCTCCCAGGGCTTAATTGGGCAGCTGTAGTCACTCGGCACTTAACCTTCTCCCCATCTGCCCTCCAGGGAAAGAATTAACGTTAATCCCTGAGCACTGCTTCCTGGGCCACGTCAGGAAAGTGTGTGAGGAGCAGGGAGCCAGCCAGCCTGAGGCCTCCCAAGTAGCCCAGCCCAGCTCCCAAGCCCAGCCTCACGTATCTTTGTCCTGGAGTCCTGGGGCCAGCCCTGCGGCCAGTAAGCCACCTTTCTCTTTACCTCATCTTTGTCCCTCTAGTCTGGCACTTTTCGATGGAAATATTATGTGAGTCACCTAAATAATTTTCCGGGATTTGCCTGGTGGTCCAGTGTTTAAGACTTCACCTTCCAATGCTGGGGTGGGGGTGGGGGGTGGTGTGGGTTTGATCCCTGGCTGGAGAATTAAGATCCCCAATGCCTCATGGCCAAACAACCAAAATATAATACAGAAGCAATACAGTAACAAATAAAGCAAAGACTTAAAAAATGGCCCACATTAAAAAAAAAAAACCTTAAAAAATTTTTTTTTCAATTTTCTGTAGAAACAGATGGAATTTTAGTAACTCACTCTCTTTAACCCAGAGTATTCCAAGTGTGATCTTTTCACCATAAAATCAATATGCACAACCATTAGCAAGATATTTTGTGTTCTTTTACACCGAGTAAGCCTTGCAAACGTAGTGTCCATTTTATGTTTTACATCACATCTCAATCCAAACACTAAGTTTTTCTGAGAATATTTGATCTGTATTTTTGACTTCACAAAATGTGTAGTTGAAAAAGTAAGTTCACCTCCCTAAGTTGTTTCAGACCCAAAGAAAAGTTTTCCAGTAACTGAATCAAGTATCTGATCTCGGGTGGCCTTGGCCTGCAACAGCTTGGAGCGAGGCTTGGGTTCCCAGCCAGAGACTGGGCTGAGCCTTGGTGGTGAGAGTACCAGATCCTAGCTGCTAGACCAGAAGTCAGTGACAAGGGCCCTGGCCCTTCAACTATGCAGAAAAGAATTTCCACAAAGATGGAAAGTAGTGAAGCAAGTGAATTATTTATTAAGAGGAAAAGAGTACAGTATGTGTGACTAGACACAGAGGCACACCCAGAGGGAGAGTCCTTGAGTTGCACCCTCACGGCACTTTGAATTACTTTTATGGAGTATTTCTTCCTGGTTTCTTTGGCCAATCATCTTGATTTGCCTGGTTCAGATCCCTATTCGGTATATCTCAGGATACTCCCATGTGTGTGCATGCATCTCTTAGCCAAGTAGCCTGGCATTAGTTAACATCACTCCCCTTTGACCTCCAGGGAGCCTTTCTGCTTATGTGTGGATGGAGAAGTCTCCTGACTTCAGGAACAAGAAATATGTAGTCTGAGCAGGGCCAAGCCTCTTCCCTTAATTGTCCTGCTGTTCTGTCTTGGAGTTTTGGTCCATAGGCAATGAATCTCCAGTTGCTTTACCTTGGTGGGTTTAGAGGACAATGGTACCCATCTACTTCCTGCCTCATATCTATTTTTCAGTTTTTATGTGAATTAATTAAAATTAAATAACAGGAACAAGTCAGTTCACTAACCACCCTAGTATCACATTGCCAAGGTTCATGAGTGGCTGGTGGTCACCAAACTGGATCCTGCAGCTCTGGCCTGTGCTTCCAAAACCTACAACTGCTCCTCGGTGGACCTCCCCGAGAAGGCGTATGAAGCAATAGAGCTAGAGGAGATGGGAACTCTGCCTCCATTTGCTGTGTGACATCATGTGAGTAGCTAGACATCTCTGAGGCTTTTTCCAATCATCGAACCCTTTTCTCAAAGAAACCAAGTGCATACAACTCACCATGCTGTTTTTGGCTATGAGAGTGGCTGGGAAAGAAAACACAGTGCTCCCAGCACATTTCTGGGCTGGGAAATGGTGCCAATAATGATGACAGTTAATACCAGTTGGTTGACTTACTATGTGCCAGGTGCAGCTGGACACCTGCAATATTCACCATCTCCTCTGAGCCTCGTGGTCATTTTGTGGGACAGGTGCAAGTGGGAAAAGTGAGCTGCACAGAGCAATTAAGAAACTTGCCCAAGGTTGGTCAGCCAGGGTCGCTCATGGTCAGTCCATGGAATTCTCCAGGCCAGTCTACTGGAATGGGTAGCTGTTCTCTTCTTAAGGGATCTTCCCAAAGAAGTCTCCTGACTTCAGGAACAAGAAATATGTAGTCTGAGCAGGGCCAAGCCTCTTCCCTTAATTGTCCTGCTGTTCTGTCTTGGAGTTTTGGTCCATAGGCAATGAATCTCCAGTTGCTTTACCTTGGTGGGTTTAGAGGACAATGGTACCCATCTACTTCCTGCCTCATATCTATTTTTCAGTTTTTATGTGAATTAATTAAAATTAAATAACAGGAACAAGTCAGTTCACTAACCACCCTAGTATCACATTGCCAAGGTTCATGAGTGGCTGGTGGTCACCAAACTGGATCCTGCAGCTCTGGCCTGTGCTTCCAAAACCTACAACTGCTCCTCGGTGGACCTCCCCGAGAAGGCGTATGAAGCAATAGAGCTAGAGGAGATGGGAACTCTGCCTCCATTTGCTGTGTGACATCATGTGAGTAGCTAGACATCTCTGAGGCTTTTTCCAATCATCGAACCCTTTTCTCAAAGAAACCAAGTGCATACAACTCACCATGCTGTTTTTGGCTATGAGAGTGGCTGGGAAAGAAAACACAGTGCTCCCAGCACATTTCTGGGCTGGGAAATGGTGCCAATAATGATGACAGTTAATACCAGTTGGTTGACTTACTATGTGCCAGGTGCAGCTGGACACCTGCAATATTCACCATCTCCTCTGAGCCTCGTGGTCATTTTGTGGGACAGGTGCAAGTGGGAAAAGTGAGCTGCACAGAGCAATTAAGAAACTTGCCCAAGGTTGGTCAGCCAGGGTCGCTCATGGTCAGTCCATGGAATTCTCCAGGCCAGTCTACTGGAATGGGTAGCTGTTCTCTTCTTAAGGGATCTTCCCAACCCAGGGATTGAACTCAGGTCTCCTGCACTGCAGGCAGATTCTGTACCAACTGAGCCACGAGGGAAGCCCAAGAATACTGGAGTGGGTAGCCTAGCTCTTCTCCAGTGGATCTTCCCAACCCAGAAATTGAACCTGGGTCTCCTACATGGCAGGTGGATTCTTTACCATCTAAGCTATCAGGGAAGCCCAGGAAAGGGCAGCACTAGGGTTTGAACCCAGGTTGTTTTGCCTCTAATCAATAGAGTGGCAACGGTGAGTGCTGGGAAGGAAAACAAGGCAAAAAAACGGAAAAGTTGTTATTTTAGATCAAGAGGATAGAAGCTGCGCTTCTCCAGGCTGACCAGACATTCCCTAACAGCCCTAACGTGGCAGCTTGTCAAGTGCTGATCCCACCCCTGGCTTTGCAGGGTAAAAGGAGGCCCCAAGGCAGAGAGTCAAGTCTTTGAGGTGGTTCCTGGCTCACATATGCCTCGCAGCGCTGAGGGGTTGGGCTGTTGGGCTGCCAAGCACAGCGGGGCCCTGCCAGGCAGGGGTGTCACTCAGGCTGGGAGCCAGTGGCCAGCAGCTGCTGGGCTGAGCCAGGCTTGTGCCAGGGACTGCAGTCCAGAGAGTGGCCCAGCTTGTACTGAGCACATTTTCTTTACTGATGTGACCTTCTTTCCCTGATTCAGCCTTGTCTTTCCTAGTTCCCTCTCCTCCCACACTTCTCTGCCTCACCCTTACTCCTTGCTTCTTCTCATCCATCCTTCCACCCGCTGAGGACTTGCTCAGATGGTAAAGAAGCTGCCTGCCAATGCAAGAGATATGGGTTCAATCCCTGGGTTGGGAAGATGCCCTGGAGAAGAAATTGGCAGCCTACTCCAGTATTCTTGCCTGGGAAATCCCATGGACAGAGGAGCCTGGCAAATGAGGTCGCAAAGAGTTGGACATGATTTAGCAACTAAACAACAACAAGATATGGGAGGTGCAGGCAGACAAACAAGATTGGAAGCCAGGAAGTGGCTGCAGTAGCTTAGGGAGACAGTGTTGCCTGAAGAAAGAAGGGACTTAACATTTGACACTGGATTGGGTGTTTGGACTAAGAGCAAGGAGATTCCTGGGTTCTTGTCTGGTGCTTACTGGCCTGTGAGTTTACTTCTCTTCTCTGGGCATCAGATTCACCATCTATATAACACTGGACTTTTATATGGTCAGTTATATTCCATTGCCCCTCCAAGCCCCTCCAGGAAGTCCTTCTGTGGCCATACAGCAGCTGAGGAGGTGTTGATCGGCTCTGGCTTGAGACTGTTACCACCACATCAACCACAGGAGTTCCACCTCGATTTGTTTTGAACTGTGGCCTTCTAAGTTGTGATTTAAAGAAAGGGCTCCATGACTCAAGAGGGCCTGATGGGGGGATGACCTCTCATGTCCCATCTGGCAGAAGGTAGAGTCACACCCAGATGGGTATTTCCCTGATGCTAGAAAGAGTGATGTCTCCATGAGTTAGAGGGAATCAACAACAACAGACCTTGCAGCAACAATCAGTGCAGACTCCAGATCCAGGAGAAACTCATGATCCCTGCACCCATATGTCCCTGTGGACTCATCTGGAGGATTAGCATTGCCAGCCCCAGCACTCCAGGGATCACAAATGAGATTTAGCTCTAGAGACACTTGCCTGGAGGTTGCCTAGAGCTGCACTGAGAAGGATTCTGAAGCTCTGTCTCAATGAAGATAAAGTGATGATTGATTGGCAATGTCTGCCCTGAGTGGAAGATGAGTGGTAGTGGTATGTGTGCCATGTATCTCTAGCTTTGATCTAATCTTTGCTCTTAACCAGGACATGAAGTCTTTCATCCCTTTCCTAGCCCCTGGCTGCTCTATTGTGCTTTCTCTTCCTTCTACTCCTCTTGCTGTTGAGTACTTCAAAGGTTCATCCTGGCCCGCTTCCCAGTGGACCAGTCACTTCAGGAAACGAATGGGCTGCTCTCTGGAGGAAGCCAGATCACTCAATGAGTTCCCATTTCTCCAGAATTAGATGGTTAGTCATGCTGACCAGAGGCAGTAGGTGGGCTCATGGCCAGGGAGGTGCAAGACTTCTTTCCTGAGACCCAAGGCATGGGCCTTTCTTCTGAAGAGATTCAAGGCTGTGTTCAGGAGTCTCTTAACACCAACCTTGACCCTGCTTGCTGTGTTGTAATGGGGGCCTGCTAGCACTCCTGATGGAAATGAAGGCAGGAGTAAAACTTGGGCACTCCACTGCATCTCAGGAAATTCAAAACACACCATTATCTTTAGCATTTTTAAAAAGTAATCTTGAAGATGATGCTAAAAGATGATGCTGTTAAAGTGCTAACCTAAAAGATGATGCTGTGAAAGTGCTGCACTCAATATGCCAGCAAATTTGGAAAACTCAGCAGCGGCCACAGGACTGGAAAAGGTCAGTTTTCATTCCAATCCCAAAGAAAGGCAATGCCAAAGAATCCTCAGACTACGGCACAATTGCACTCATCTCACATGCTAGCAAAGTAATTCTCAAAATTCTCCAAGCCAGGCTTCAACAGTATGTGAACTATGAGCTTCCAGATGTTCAAGCTGGGTTTAGAAAAGGCAGAGGAACCAGAGATCAAATTGCTAATATCTGTTGGATCATCAAAAAAGCAAAAGAGTTTCAGAAAAACATCTACTTCTGCTTTATTGACTATGCCAAAGCCTTTGACTGTGCAGAACACCACAAACTGCAGAAAATTCTGAAAGGGATTCGAATACCAGACCACCTGACCTGCCTCCTGAGAAATCTGTATGCAGATCAAAAGGCAACAGTTAGAAATGGATATGGAATAACAGACTGGTTCCAAATCGGGAAAGGAGTACATTAAGGCTGTATATTGTCACTCTGCTTATTTAACTTATAAGCAGAATACATCATGAGAAATGCTGGACTGGATGAAGCACAAGCTGGAATCAAGATTGCCAGAAGAAATATCAATAACCTCAGATATGCAGATGACACCATCCTAGAAGAAGTAAAGAGCCTCTTGATGAAAGTAAAAGAGGAGAGTGAAAAAGTTGGCTTAAAATTCAACATTCAGGAAACTAAGATCATGGCATCCGGTCCCATCACTTCATAGCAAATAGATGGAGAAACAGTGGAAACAATGAGAGACTTTATTTTCTTGGGCTCCAGAATCACTGCAGATGGTGACTGCAGCCATGAAATTAAAAGATACTTGCTCTTTAGAAGAAAAGCTGTGGCCAGCCTAGACAACATAATAAAAAGCAGAGACATTACTTTGCCAGCAAAGATCCATCTAGTCAAGGCTATGGTTTTTCCAGTAGTCGTGTATGGATGTGACAGTTGGACTATAAAGAAAGCTGAGTCTGAAGAATTGATGCTTTGACCTGTGGTGTTGGAGAAGACTCTTGAGAGTCCCTTGGACTGCCAGGAGATCAAACCAGTCAATCTTCAAGGAAATCAGTCCTAAATATTTACTGAAAGGACTGGTGCTAAAGTTAAAACTTCAATACTTTGGCCACCTGATGTGAAGAACTGATTCATTTGAAAAGACCCTGATGCTGGGAAAGATTGAAGGCAGGAAGAGGACGGGATGACAGAGGATGAAATGGTCGGATGGCATCACCAACTCAATGGACATGAGTTTGAGCAAGCTCCAGGAGTTGGTGATGGACAGGGAAGCCTGTTGTGCTGCAGTCCATGGGATCACAAAGAGTTAGACATGACTGATTGGCTGAACTGAACTGAACTGGATCTCGACTACTTTAGTAAACTGTGCTTACTCTGTGTGCTGAGTCACTTCAGTCATGTCCGACTCTGTGTGACCCTATGGACGATAGCCCACCAGGCTCCTCTGTCCATGGGATTTCCCAGGCAAGAATACTGGAGTGGGTTGCCATGCCCTCTTCCAGGGGATCTTCCTGACCCAGGGGTCGAACCCTTGTCTCTTACATCTTCTGCCTTGTCAGATGAGTGCTTTACCACTAGCACCACCTAATCTTGATTACAAAGGTAAACTGTACTTATTGTAGAAAGGTTGAAAAACATGAATAAGCAAAAGGAAGGAATGAAACTACCTATCATCCTAATGCCGAAAGAAAAGTACTATTTCAGCAAGTTGGTGTGTGTCTTTCAAGACCTGAGCAGCATGGGCACTGGCCCATCAGAGTCTGGGGTGGCTGGGTTGGGACCCCTGGACG